>CAUYRH010160598.1:0-10019 GCA_963574655.1 Perodicticus potto
AGTGATTAAGAAAATGCTATGAGGGCTATCTCTCACAGTACGATCAAAATGTTTCTGATTGTATATGAAGCACATTCTGCCCTATGATTGCACCAATGTACACAATTATGATTTAATACAATTATTAAAAAAAGAAAAAAACCCCAAAATATAACGGGTGGCGCCTGTGCCTCAAAGGAGTAGAGCGCTGGCCTCATATGCCAGAGGTGGCAGGTTCAAACTCAGCCCTGGCCAGAAACTGCAAAAAAAAAAAAAAAAAAAAACCCCAAATATAACCAATGCCCATGGGTTCACCCTGTTCATATAAACAAATTTTAAAATGATGTCATGTTGCCCAATTCTGCGTACCAGTAAGGTGTGCCCACGAAGGAGTTGGCAGGTGAAGCCATTGAGGCAGATCCAAAATCAGCTAGTTTCACCTGACCTGGCTCTGTTAGAAGAATATTTCCTGCTTTAATATCCCTATAGAAAAAAAAAATAAGAGGGTTAGATAATTACTTTTCAATTGTGATTGTGGATTAGGTCAGAGCATGCAATTAATAAGATAAAAAAGTTTATTTTAACCAAACAAAAAATAAAAAACAAAAACACACCTTGCTCAGATAGCCAGAAGGGGATTTAGTAATTACTTTATGTTGCAAGGGGGCCCAGATTCCTGTGTGTACTTACAGGCAGGTCATAGTAATTACTTAAAGGTAGACCTTTCTTCAGAGGGAAAGAATACAGTGAGAAAAAAGGCAGACACTGCAGACAAGGAAATGTATTTAGCTGCTGTATTTACAAAGGCATATTCTTAAACGCTAAAGCCAGTCATCAAATACATTCCTTGTGCTAGAAAAGTTGGATTCATTTGTAACTGCCCTTTTTTTTTTTTTCCTTTTCCAAATTACATGATATTTGTGGGAGCCTAAAGAAACCTGCAATGCCTCTGTTTGACTACCTACCAATAAACCTCCACTACACACATACCTTTGCTTTCTTGCCTGTGACCCTTTCTCTCTGCCTTTAATTGTAACTGCAATTCTAAGGCATTTGAGGGTACATGTTACATAGAAGGCGTTATTTTAAAAATAACATTTTCAGTAAAAAGGAGACGCTGAAAGATCAAAACAAACAAGGATTAGGGGTTAGGATATTGCATTTCTATTGCATTACTATGAAGAATTGCAAGTGGTTACGAGTAAAGCTATTAGATGTTTTATGTAGCAAAATGTTTTAAAAATGTTTTAAAAAATCCATTCTTCGGTATGATATTTTAGAATGAGAAGATGTGGATGTGCTCCTTATTCTTTTTAAAAAAAGACATGAGGTGTAATGAGGACTAGAAACCAAGTGCTAGAAGTTGATGGGCAGTGAAAAGATAAAGCAGAGAAGATGAGGGAAATTTATGTCAAGCTGAAAATGATAAGGTTCAAATGCTTCCAAAAAAACTTTACAAAAACTTCCCTTGAAAATTCAGTTTCCTTCCTCACGATGACATTAGGCATTGGCAGAGAGAACTAAAAAATACAGAAAACGTTATTTATTTCTCTTCAAAACAGAAAAAATATCTTTTTTCTATTATCTTCATTCTTATTTAGAAGACTGAACTGCCTTTTAAATTAAAATAAAAATCTGATACATGATATTCATTTTTAAATTCAAAGAACATTCTTTAAGTCTTTTTTGTCCTTTTAAACTTTTTTTACATACTAAAGAAGATAAAGCATAATATAGACTAGAACATTAAGTTAATGAGAAGACTAAGGTAATAAAAGCACAAAACCCCTGAACTGTGTCTTTAAATCAAAGCAGACAAAATTATCATAAGCAAGTTGGCATTCAGTATCAATATCTTGGTACCAAAGAGATAAGTACTTAAAAAGTTGTCAAATCTATAGACATAATGGTAAATTCATTTGGTATTTGTTAGATATGATTAGGTTCATTCTTTGTTCTTATAAATAAGCTAAATTCCAGCAGGATTTTGGTCTGCATAAGAAGTTCTGCTTTTGTAGTACAAGTAAGTGGTGATGGCCATTCTGGGATGATTAAAACTTAAGGAGCAAAAGGGGAACCTATGACCTAATGGTTCACTTCTTGGTAGGAAATAATAAATGTTTTCTTTTGTTTGTGAGCCATCTCACATTCTTCATACCTACCTAATATTCCACTGTTCCTCCCACCATTCATTCAAGTAACTGTACTAAAGATTTTTTACTGAGAAAAGCAAAGATTGGTAATAACAATCTTTCTTTAGGAGAAGTTCAAGGTGGGAGGTAGGTTGTAGGGAGGAGAGTTGCATTGTGATAGAAAAAATACAAGGTAGAAGAAAGCTCTGGACTAGGAATCAGGAAATTTAGGTTTCAGTCGTTGTAACTCAAATGCTATGAAACAATGGGTAAGTCTCTATGGACTAAGGAAACACAAACTATTTTAAGGGATAAAATAGCATGTATTTATATATGACTAACTTGTTATTTGCAATAGGAAAGGAAGAAGAACTTGGCTAAGAAATAAATATATACAAGGAAGGTTAATTTTCTTTTCTTTGTGAAATAGTATCAAAAAGTTGCTGGGGCCTTTTAAAGTTTTTCTGCATACCTGGCCTGGAAAATAGTTATCTACAGAATGGAGACAATGTAAGTCTTTGTGGATATACAGGAGAGACTAAAGGACAGAAGTTAAATTCTGATAACTCTACTTCTTACATGCTGTGAGAAGCAGCACAATCTATTTGCTTCTCATAAATCCTTAGCCACCCTAAAAATTGGGGCATGTGCTAATTTTCAAGGTTCCTGAAATAGTCCTGTAACTGAAATGAAAACGTAACTGGTCTCTAGTCTTACCTATGAATCAATGCATGAGAATGCAGGTAGGCCAGCCCATGCAAGGCACCATGAGTAATGGCAGCAATCTCTACTTCCTGAAGTGGTTTCTTATGAACTGAGGAAGGGAAAAAAAGAAAAGGCCAAGAGTGGATGATCAGTTTTATTACTCTTTTTATTAGTTTATTCAGCTATAACCAAACTGAATTACATACTTTTTTCAAGTGGCAATTTGGGAATATATTCCCCTAAATATATAGGATATGTATTTTCTATAGAATAGCAATAAATGATCAGATAACAGGAAACCCAAATGGATAAAAACAAAATGATGCTTCAAAACAAAATAAAACTAAGAAAGACTGAAATTCATTTTTGTAAGTCATAGCCCCAGTGATTTGAATTGACCAGGCTCAAATTTACCAGTACCTTCTAATATTTTAAATGCTTAGTGTTCTAGGTTATATCATTCTTTCCTGCCACAAAGCCATCTTTAATTACTGCTTCTAACTACAGGTGTAGTTCTAACTACAACATTAGTTGTGAAAGCAGCTAATAAGCAATTTTTATTCAGAGACCAAGGATGATGTAAGGTATTTTTTAATGTAAATTTTTAACACAGCCTCTGGTCATAACAGCATTTGCAGAAAAGAAGTGGTTTAGTCAAGACATTTGAAAGGGTTAAATTCCAGTATAATTTGGCCAGATGCTATTGGCTCACACCTGTAATCCTAGCACTCTGGGAGACTGAGACTGCTCGAACTCAGAAGTTTGAGACCAGCCTGAGCAAGATAAAACTCCATCTCTACTAAAAATAGAAAAAATTAGCGGAGTGTTACAGTGGGTGCCTGTAGTTCTAGCTACTTGGGAGGCTGAGGCAGGAGGATTGCTTAAACCTAGGAGTTTGAGGTTGCTGTGAGCCAGGCTGATGCCACAGCACTCAATCTGAGGGCAACAGTGTGAGACTCTGTTCCTCCCCAAACCAAAACAACAAAAAAATTCTAATATAATTTGATATTACCTGCCTCTCTTTCATATATACACATCAAATTGATGTTTTTGGCCACACACACTACACGACGTTCACCAAACATTTTAGCAGTAACTGCCTTGGACTGGCCATGAACCAAAACTGTGGGAAGGCTGCTAGCATTACTCAGACACTTTCAGTGACACTGCAGAGATCAAGTTTGCATAACTTGTCCACACAACCTTTCAGTCCAAGCCATTATCCACTCAGATTGCTGAAACTACACTTTAATATAGCAGCAGAAAACATTCTGATTAAAGTAAAACAGAAAGGAGGGTATAATGCTTTCATTCTTACCTTCTAGCAAATCAGATGCTGAGCCTAAGCAATATTCCATCACCAGCTAGAACAAATTAAAATAATAATCAGAACAATGAAGGTTAATAAGAAACTGCTGAAACCAACTACCCAACCAAAGAATGAAGAATATTAAGAGAATAAATATTTTGATTTACCTGACTTGGACCAATTTTTGGTCATATGGCACTAATTGAGTTTTATAATTATTATCATTTCAGGTTTTGTTTTTCTTAGTTAGAATTAGCCTAAAGATTATAAGGGGACTGGATATGGAAATATTTAGAATAAATGGTTAAGCTAGGATTGCCAATTTATTTACTAACTTCCACACCACCTTGTTTCAAAAAGGATTTAATGTGGCTAGGTTGTACTATAAATTGAACTTTGTAATTTATAAAGTGGCAAACAAATACATGAGCCAGTAAAATCTATACTGGGAAATCCTAGTTAAATATTGGAAAACACTTGTTAAATAAAATAAACCAGTAAGTAGTAAATTCTTCATTTTCACATTTTGAAAAGCCATAAAGAAGATATTATTTTGAATGCAATCTAAAAATGTAGTTTGCTATGTTACATTAGCTTGAATCCCTGAGAGATAGGAGATATTTAAATTTGTATCTTAAGGCTGGGTGTGATGGCTCACACCTATAGCTCCAGCACTTTGGGAGGCTGAGACAGGAGGATCGTTTGAGGCCAGGAGTTTGAGACTAGCCTGGTAGCACAGCGAGACCCTTATATATACAGAAAATAAAAATATTATCCAGGCATGGTGGTGTATGCCTGTAGGTGGCTGAGGCAGGAGGATCATTTGAGTCCAGAAGTTCAATGCTGCAGTGAGCTATGTAATCAGGCCACTGCACTCCATCTTGGGCAACAGACTGAGAGCTTATCTCCAAAAACACAATATTAATGAAAAAAATTTATGTTTTAGAATATTATTATTAAAATACTATTGATTTTTACTGAATTTGTAGTCTTGGGAAGCTTGTGAAAACTGTACGCTCACATATATTGTTTAGGTGTCCTAGACTATTGATTTGTAGCCAAAGGTCAAAATTATTAGTGTTCAGTGACTGATATAGACATATACATAAGCAAGCACCCACACATCTACAAATTATTTTGTTATTCTAAAATACAGCACGTGCTCATTATGAAATATAATTTTCTTATAATCAACTAGACATAACCATTATCAACATATTGGTTCCTTCAATTTTAATAAATATGAAAACATATTTGTATACTATATATTGGGTACTTTGCATTATTGCACTAATTTAGAACAATACAAGAAGTTTAGAAGTTTAAAACTCAGAAACTTTATAGCTTTATATAGTTATATGTTATAATCAGTATATTGTACAATGTCAAAATCTTAATACTGAAATATTTTTGTCAATGTACTAATATGTTAAACATAATATAAATTTTATATTTATATTTTATAGAAACAAAATGGAATATAATGAAATGGTTATATAATTATATCATAACAGGTATATATTAATATAATTAATATAATTATATCTTACAGGTATATATTTATGTATTATGTGCCTTGCATAGTTAAAAATAATTTAGAACAATTTATGAGAGGCTTAGAAGTCTAAAGTTTAGAAACATTATCATAGTTTTCTGCATGATGTTAAAAACAGATTCAGAAACATTAATTTTGGATGGGGGGGCCACAGTGTATGGCACCCCTCTATGGGGCAGGACACAATTATAAGAGGGACTTTACCTAACAAACGCAATCAGTGTAACCTAATTTTTTGTACCCTCAGTGAATCCCTAACAATAAAAAAAGAAACATTAATTTTATTTCCTATTATGAAAAATACATGGTTTTTTTTTACATGTGTAAAGATTTTGCATGAATAGTATAACATACATTATCCTTTTACGTGGATCCCTCCCTCCCTCTGTCCCTTCCTCCCTCCATCCCCCCCCCTCTCTTTCTTCGACAGAATCTTACTCTGTCTTCTTTCTTTTCTTTCTTTCCCCTTCTCCCCTCCCCTCCCCATCCCTCCCCTTCTCTCCTTCAACAGAATCTTACTCTGTCACCCTGCTTAGAGTGCTGTGGCATCACAGCTCACAGCAACCTCAAACTCTTGGGCTAAAGTGAGTCTCTTGCCTCAGCCTCCCAAGCAGCTGGGACTACAGGTGCCCTCCACAACACCCAGCTATTTTTAGAGACAGGTTCTTGCTCTTGCTCAGGCTGGTCTTGAACTCCTGAGCTCAAGCAATTCGCCTGCCTTGTCCTCCTAGAGTGCTAGGATAATAGTTGTGAGCTACCAAGCCTAGTCTCCTTTTTCTCCTTAATCAATTTTGATGGAAACATTTGAAAAGAAATATGCACATATGAATTCCTTAAACTGAGTATACAGAATATGAACATAGAATTCTAGAATACTGAAACTCAATGGAATGAATATGTTCATAGTTGAATTACATACAATTTTAAAATTGTATGTTAAATAACTCAGCATTTTTGTCACAAATATTTTTTTCCCTGTCATTCCAGCACACAGGGATACCTGAGCTGGTGGTTTGCTCCTGACACTAAACAGCTCTAACTGCCCTGCCTTTAAATTACTAGGTCTGCATTCTAACTTCCTTGCTTTCTTCCTTATGGTCAAAATTATTCTGTGTCTATCTGTCTGCATGTCTTCAATGACTCAGTTCTTTAGCGCTCCTTCTAACTGGTCTATCAAATCAGCTGTAGACAGAAACCAGGTTATTAGCACTCTATGCAATCCAAGAGTAAATGGGTTTCAAATAAGAGCTGTGAGGATTTCTGGCAGACTTGAAACACATGAGATTTAGCACTTGAATTTCTAATATTTATTTTGCCTGACTGAAATCCCTTTCTTGACTCTTTCAAGACAGCCAAGATTGCCAGAAAACTGATTTCTAGATAATGAGATACTCCTTTGCTTAATTTCTTCTTTTCAGAATAGAAGCGATAGCTCTAGATATCTTAAGAGGGGCATGGGCAGAAATGCTTAAGTATACTGTTTGATAGTCTGTTTCAGAACAAAACTTCTATTCCCTAATTAGAGATCCATATAAGAAAGGACTTGGTACAAGGTGAGCACTCAATAATGCTACTTAAACTAGCATTTACTGAAATGTGCCATTTGATAAAGTACAAAGTATAACATTTTCATATTTTAATTGGTGCTTAATGTGCCAACATAACAGAAATACAATCATGTAAAAATATGCTAACTAGATAAAATGGGACAAAAATCTTTTATTTTAATCACATGGTAGGCCCTGCTTTGTAAAAATAAGAGTGATGAAAATATCAAGCACAATTCTAAATTTTTGGACAACTGGACTGGGGGATGAAAAATAACAAAGATAAAAATTCTAGGATTAAGAATAAAAGGCTATACTTTTTACTTTTACAAATAAGTCATTCTAAAATGAGGTTAGCTTTTTACCATCTCTCTGTTGAGCGTTTATAGAATGGAATTTTCAACAACTTAGATATCCTGTTTAATCTCATGGATGAACACCATGTGATACACTGAGGTATTAACAAATATTAAATAATGACTTAAAACATCACTGGGACAGAAAGGGGACTGATATGTTACAGATACAATAGATAATACAGAAAAAGACAAAAATTAATAGAAAAAAGATCACAGAGGTCCTCAGACTTACCCATGCAGTGTGCTCTTTCAAGTAACAACCTTTGTACTCAATGGTATTAGGATGCTTCAACTGCTGTAAAAATTTAACTTCCTTAAGAATATCTTGCCATTTCTATTGAAGTCAGAAGAAAATGTTTTAATTTTTAAACTGAAAATAATATTTTATTATCAAGTATACATATACAATATTCTTTTAATTATCTTAAGAAAACAAAGGAAATGTCTAATAAAGAAGCTATTAAAATTTGTGTTATTTGAGTACATGTAAATGCAAATCTATCATCAAATTATTAAAAATCCATTACATTTGCCTATGTTTTATTCTGCAACACAGTTGAGTTGGAATATTGGGAACTTAAAAACAATTTATTAATGCGTACATGTAGGTACAGCAGTCTTACAAAGTACAAAACACTCCAGAAACTTTTATTATGTTTTTATTATGAGGAAAAAAAGAATTATGATAAAATATGTGTAAAGAATTGTATTAATTTCACACTAACTTGCTTATGTCAATTTAGGTATAGAACTACACCTTACCTCATGCGCCTGCTTCCCACTATAGGACATTTTCTTAATTGCCACCACCTCATTGGTGCGAGCATTTGTAGCCTGAGTTAAGAGGACAGAAGAAAAAAAAATTAATGATGTTTCAGGCAGTTTAATTTAAATATTTGACTAGAGACATTAATTACTAATTATATTCATTTTAAGACAGGGTCTTGGTCAGTCACCTAAGCTAGGGTGCTGTAGTGTCACCATAGTCATGGCAACCTCAAACTCCTGGGCTCAAAAGATTCTCCTCTTTTAGCCGCCTGAGTAGCTGGGACTACAGGTGCACAACCACCACGCCTCACCAATTTTTAAATTTTTTTTTATAAATACAGAGTCTTGCTAGGTTGCCCAGGCTGGTCTCAAACTCCTGGCCTCAAACAATCCTCCTACCATGGCCTCCCAAACTGCTGAGATTATAGATGTGAGCCACCAGGCCCAGTCTGACTCAAGACTTTTAAAATAATATTGTCATACTTCAGTATTGCAGTTTAAAAATGCTCCAACTCTTGATAGGCTAGAGACATTTACACCCCCACATTAAGGTATAGCTTTTCTTTATCTGTTTCTAAGTATACATGCAAAGATTATAATATAAAAAAGGATTAGGTTTAATAAAATATATCAAATCAAATGAAAAAAGTCATATTCCCAATATCCATACTGATGTCACCTTATAGAGTCCATCAATGAAGAATGAGTTAAAGAAATATGATAGGTTCGGCTCCCGTAGCTCAGTGAGTGGGGTGCCAGCCACATGCACCGAGGCTGGTGGTTTGAGCCTGGCCCAGGCCTGCTAAACAACATTGACAACTGCAATCAAAAAATAGCCAGACATTGTGGCGAGTGCTTGTAGTCCCAGCTACTTGGAAGGCTGAGGCAAGAGAATCGCTTAAGCCCGAGAGTTTGAGGTTGCTGTGAGTTGTGATGCCATAGCATGAATAGATAACCATTAAAAGAATGAGGTAATCTCTATATAATGTAGTAATATGGGAAGTTAACAAAAATGTTGTTTGTCAAAACAAAAACAATGTTTTTGTAAAGTATGATCCTATTTTTGTCAATAGTAATAATATAAGCATATGTAGAGAAAAAATTATTAAATAATTTATATCAATGACAGTCCTTATAGTAGTGCTATCCAATAGAATCTTCTGTGGTGATAGAAATATTCTATACCAACATTGTCCAATATAGTAGCATTCAAATGTGGCTAGTATGGCTGAGGAATTAAATTTTAAATTTTATTTAATTTTTATCAACTTAAATTTGAACAGTTACATGTGCCTCCTGGCTACTGAGGTTTATTTATTTATTTTTTTTTGAGACAGAGCCTCAAGCTGTCACCCTGGGCAGAGTGCCGTGGCATCACAGCTCACAGCAACCCCCAATTCCTGGGCTCAAGCGAGTCTCCTGCCTCCGCCTCCCAAGTAGCTGGGACTACAGGCACCCGCCACAACGCCTGGCCATTTTTTGGTTGCAGCCATCATTGCTGTTTGGCGGGCCCGGGCTGGATTCGAACCCGCCAGCTCAGGTGTATGTGGCTGGCGCCTTAGCCACTTGAGCCACAGGCGTGGAGCCTTTTTTTTTTGAGACAGTCTCACTCTGTCATCCTGGCTAGAGTGCAGCAGCATCATCACAGCTAACTGCAACCTCAAA
>CAUYRH010160602.1:0-28367 GCA_963574655.1 Perodicticus potto
TAATGAGAAAGTCTCTTGAATGTTATCGCAATCAGGTTGATGAAAATATCTCTGATTGTATCTGAAGCCCGTACACTGTACCCCATGACTGAATTATTGTACACAGATATGATTCAATAAAAAAAAAAAAAGAAAAGAAAAGGATGCTGAATTTTGTCGAATACTTTTTCTGAGTCTATTGAGAGGATCATATGGGTCTTTGTTTTTGCTTCTATTGATATGGTGAATTATGTTTCTGGACTGGAATATGTTAAACCATCCTGGCATCCCTGGGATGAAATGCAGTTGATCATGATGAATGATTTTGTTAATTTGCAACTATAATCCATTGGCTAGGGTTTTATTTAGAATTTTTACATCTATATTCATTAGTGAAATTGGTCTGAAGTTCTCCTTTTTAGTTGGGTCTCTTCCTGTTTTGGTATCAGAATGATGTTTGCTTTGTAAAATGTGTTGGAGAAGATTTCTTCCTTCTCAATTTTTTGGAATAATTTCTGCATTATAAGTATAATCTCTTCTTTGAAGGTTTGCTAGAATTATAGTGTGAAACTATGTGGACCAGGGCATTTTTTGTTGGGATTTTTTTTTATTGTTTCTTTGATATCAGTTCTTGACATCTGTTTGTTCAAGAGATCTATTTCTTGTTGATTAAGTCTAGGGAGAGGATGTGATTCCAGGTATAGATCCATTTCCTCCCCATTGTCAAATTTCTGGGTATAGACTTTCTTGTTCTCAGAGATGATCTCTTGAATTTCTGTGAAATCTTTGTTATTTCCCCTTTATTGTTTCTGATTGAGATTATTAGAGATTTTACTTTTCTGTTTCTAGTTAATCTGGTCGCAGATTTATCGATTTTATTTACTTTTTTGAAAAACCAACATTTTGTTTTGTTAATATTCTGAATGATTCTTTTGTTTTCAATTTCATTAATCTCTGACTTAGTTTTGGTTATTTCTTTTCTTCTGCTGGGTTTGGGATTAGATTGTTCTTCTTTTTCCAATTACATAAGATAATTCATGAGTTTTTGATGCACTCTCTTTCTATTTTTCAAATATAGGCATCTAATGCAATAAGTTCCCCCATAAGACTGTTTTTGCTATATCCCACAGGTTTTGTTAAATTGTGTCTTTATTATTGTTATGTTGGAGGAATTTAACAATTTCCTCTTTTATCTCTTCTGAACCCAACTGTCATTCAGCATAAGGTTGTTTAATTTCCATGTCTTTGTATGGGGATGAATTTTTTGTTGGAGCTGAGTTCCACCTTTATTGCCTTGTGGTCTGAGAAGATGTCGTCTTGTATTATTCCTTTGTATGGTATAAAGTGTTCATCTTTGTCTTCTTTAACTTTAGTTGATTCAAATCTGCTTGTATCTGAAAATAACATTGCAACCTCTCATTTCTTCTGATTTCTATTTGCTTGAAACATTGTTTCCCATCCCTTAACCCTGATTCTTGATTTGTCCTTCAAGGCTAATTGTGTCTCCTAGAGACTGCATATGGATAGCTTGTGATTTTTTTTATCCAATCAGCCAGGCTGTGCATCTTCAGTGGTGAATTCAATCCATTGACATTTATTGAGAGAATTGATAAGTGTGATGGAGTTCTAGTCATCATATTTTGTGAATGTCTGTTGTAGTTTTATCCTTTTGCACCATTGTGGAAGCTAAATTTTGACCTTTAGCTTCTGGGTGTTTAGTTTGCTGGTAGTCCATTGTGATGTTCAGCATTGAGAATAGGTCTAAGTATTTCCTGTAGAAAGGGTCTTTTGGCAAATTTCCTCAGTTTTTGTATATATGCAAAAGATTTGATTTCTCCATCAGTTTTCGAGCTTAGTTTAGCAGAATGCAGAATTCTGATCTAGAAATTTGTTTGTTTAAGAATATTGAAGGTGGATGGCCATGCTGTCCTGGCTTAGAAAGTTTCAGTTGAAAAGTCTGCTGTCATCCTAATGCTTCCACCTCTGTAGGTCAGTTGGCACTTACTTTTGGCTGCTTGCAGAATGTTTTCTATCATCTTGGACCAGTTCATTACAATGTGTCTTGGAGAAGCTCTGTTTGAGTTGAGATGACCTGGGGTTCAATATCCATCTGAATGGAGTGTGTCAGCATCTTTAGTAAAACTTGGGAAGTTTTCAGTTATGATAGTCTCCAGTAGTGCTTCCATTCCTTTGGAACCATCCTCTTCCCCTTCAGGGATCCCTAATATTTATATGTTTGAATACTTCATGTAGTCTCACAGTTCTCTAAGTGACTATTCTGCTTTCTCTATATTCTTTTCTGCCTGTTTGACTACCTAGGTTAACTCAAAAATTTTATCCTCTAACTCTAAAGTTCTTTTTTCTCCATCCTCTAACCTACTTTTGGTACTTTCCACTGAAACTTTACATTCCCTGATTTTCTCCTTCATTTCCTTAAGCTCCACCATATCCTTTCTATATTCTACACATCTCTCATTTGACTTTTTGGTTCTGTCCTTCCATTTTCTCATCTATTCCTTTTGTTGTCTTTATCATCCATATTTTAAATTCCCTTCCTGTCAAATTCATTAATTCTTTATAGGTGGAATCTTCTGCAGTAGCTGCCTCATGGTCCCTTGGGGGAGTTGCTCTGTTTTGGTTTTTCATTTTGCCCAAGTTTTTCTGTTAGTTCCCCCTTATGCATTCTTTCTTAATCCTTCTCTCTTCCCTCCTTTGTTTCAAATTACCTTGTCTCAGAGCTTAGGTGAAAAGGAAGAGAAGGGTAACATGCAAGCAGGCAGAAATAAGAGGAAAAGAAAGAATAAAAAGAAGGAAAAAGAAAAAAGGGGAGGAGGATGAAAGAAAAGAATTGAAGAACAGGTAGAATGAGAACAGGAAGAGAGAATGAGAGTGCTAGAAGAAATGGTATTAATTTGCATGGTGTTAAGGCCACACCTGTAACTCAAGGATTTTCAGAGGCTGAGCTGGGTGTGTTCCTCAAAATCAGGAGCTCCTTAGCAACCTGAGAATAACCAAACTCTTCCTTGTGAGCAAAAATATAGGAGTCCTTGCTCTTGATGAAAGTAAAAATGAAAATTCAGAGTAGAGCCTATCAAATAAATTATCAAAAATAGAAAACAACAAAACAAGGTCAAATATTCAAAAACTGCAGCAACGTCAGCAATATAGAAGAGAGAGGGAAAAAAAGAATAAGAAAAGTAAAAAAAAAAAATACTAAAGAAAAATTATACATAATGGAAAGGACCAACTTCAATCAAAATGTAAATGTTACAATATGTTACCAAGACACCAAGTGGCGCTTTGGCTTTTTTTTGTTTGTTTGTTTTAGAATATGGAGAACACACCTGGCACCTCTGCGATCCTTATTCCTAACTTAGTTGCCTTCAGTAATCACTTGATTGTTTCCTCAGCATTCCAACTGTTCTGGGTTGGGATCTTACAGCTCACAAGAATCCTTCAGGGATAGGTCTCACAGTGCCTCCTGACTCCATTTCCCATGGGGTGCAAGAATCCCTCACCCTGTCCCAAGAGTGCAGTTCTGATCTCTGCAGGGGGAATTAAGACAGCTATGCTTTAGGCCCCTGCTAAGACCTTCTCCCAACCTTCCCATAGTGGCAGA
Organism: Perodicticus potto; assembly: GCA_963574655.1. Lineage (NCBI taxonomy): Eukaryota > Metazoa > Chordata > Mammalia > Primates > Lorisidae > Perodicticus > Perodicticus potto. The sequence goes on from CAUYRH010160602.1 coordinate 3,599, forward strand.
CCCTGGCCTGAAAGACCTTCTCAGTATGGCAGCCTCACCAGCCACCAAACCTATGGCAAATCCATGCCAACTGGCATTCAGATCTGGTTGCTGTATACTGTTTGAGTCCACCCACTCTTCTATGCTTTCCACTCAATGTGCAGGTTCTCCCAAGAAGTGAAAACTCCGGAAAGGCTTCCTCCCATCCTGGACCTCTGCTTTCTCTCTGTGGGAGGCCTGCTGATCCCAGCCAGTCCCAATCACTTGCCTAATTCATCATATTTTCACTGCTCCAGATTACATGATGTATTCAGCTCACCACCTCCTTGCTGTGCTTCCTAAACTACCACTCTGGATAAGGTTCCCACACCAGGTACGACTGGGTTCTCTTTTTCCCCAGTTGTACTAGGAAAGCTCATCTGAATTATCCTTCTGGTCTGCCATCTTGCTCTGCTTCCCAGTGCTTATGTCTTATTGCTACAGTTTGAATGTGTCCCTGTAATTTCATATGTTAGAAACTTATGTTGATGGCATTTAGAGGTTGGGTCTTTAGGAGGTAATTAGGATTATATAAAGTCATTAGGTTGGCGCCCTCAGGATGGGACTGATGACTTTAGAAGAAAACAAAGAGTTAACTGAGCTGACGAGCACCTCATACTCTCTGACTGTTTGATGTGCTCCATGCAGTAAGAAGGCCTTCATGATATGCAGCCCCTTAGTTTGGACATTACAGCCTCAAGAAGTGTAAGAAATAATTTCTTTTCTTTGTACACGTCTCAATCTTTGGTCTTCTATTATAGCAGCAGAAAATAGACTAAGTATGATATTATATTTTCTTGGTGATGAACATTCCTAAATATTCAAATATAACTAAAGAAAGGTAGACAGAAAGGCAACAACATCTTAACAATGAGCATCTCTGGGTGGTATAATTATCAGTACTATTTTTGTCTTCTTATTCATTTGGGTTTTCTAAAAAGAATGTGTATCATTTTGCTACCAAGGAAAATGGAAGCAGTACATTTTCACAAAGTGAAAATACCCTAAAGAGGTTTGTTTTCCCTTAGCATTAGGTTTAAACTGTTTGCAAAGGCACACTCTAGAACAAATGATTGACTGTAACTAGAATAGAAAAGCATAAATATCAAGCATGATAGAAACCATTTGAGCAATATACCTTGTTTCTCACTCTAATTTGGCCCTTAGGGTCTATGTCACAAGACTGTATGATGAGTTTAGTAGTGTTCAATGATTTGCTTCTAGAACTTGAAGTAATAAAGCTGTTAGGTTTTAGTTTCCTGTTACTAAATTTTGTGCTTTAACACATTGCATTTTAGTAGACTCCACTCCCCTTGTGTTTAGATGGATATTTCTTTTGAAAATTTTCTAAGAAGACAAATAACTTGGATAACATAAGTTTGTAGGTCACACATATATCTGAACCTGTCATTTACTCAAATTACAAAGCCATCATCTGTAATTTGTCTCAATTAGCAATTTTACAGTTTGCAATTAACTTTACTGTTAATTGATTCTTGTGGTAATAAATGCTTGAGGAAGTGAAATGAATATGATCTAATTCTTTGTCAAAGAGGAAAATTTTGGGTCGATGTTTGAATGAAAACTGCATTGCCTTAAAAGGAAAATTTTTTTTCCTGCCAAAAAATGTCCCCAATGATTGATGGGAATGTGTATCAGCTCTTGTGAAGAGAGGAAATTGTGTAGTTTCAATATTGTTTTTTTTTTTTTTTTACTTCTTACTTTGTTTTCTCATTAAAAATATAATTTTACTAAATATTTTAAACATTGATGTCTAGGTCTTGATGTACTATTTTCCTTAAAAGATGTAATTAAATGTGCTTTCATACAGAAATCTATTATAGTAACAGTTTAAGGAAGCCTGTATAAATTCATAAAGGATTAATTTTATATTATATCTGAGTCATTCACTAGTGCAAATGGTAATTTGAGAGCTTGGTTTGTTCTTAAATGACTAAGTATATTTCAGCATTGCAGTTTGTGTTATGTTCTTTAGTAGTTAAGGAAAACTTTCAGTGTAAAGATCTCATTATGTGGCTCATGCCTGTAACTCTGTGGTTAGGACACCAGCCACATATACCAGGGCAGGCAGGTTAAAACCTGGCCCGGGCCTGCTAAACAACAATGACAGCTGCAACAGCAAAAAAGAATAGCCAGGCATTGTGGTGGGCGCCTGTAGTCCCAGCTACTTGTGAGGTTGAGGCAAGAGAATTGCTTAATCCCAAGAGTTAGAGGTTGCTGTGAGGCTGTTTTGTGTGTATGCACACACTCTACTGAGGGTGACATACTGTTAGACTGTCTCAAAAAAAAAAAAAAAAGGTTTCATTATGTGTATGAATATCTGGGAGGGATGGGTAAAATACAATTAGAACTCAATATCACAAATTACGATGTGTATTCTTACATGTGTATTTGGAATTCAAAAGTAATTTTGTGTCCTCTAAAAGCAAAGGTTTAGGGGTGTGGTCTGTGTTTTTATATTGTGTAGCAAATTTGGAGAGAGGAACACATTTAAATTTACATAATCCAGAAAGGGGTGTTTCATTCCTTTCTCATAAATAACCTCTTTCCTCAGCTGTTATGCCTCTTTTTTCCCCCTCTTCATTTCTAGCTTTTGACCAGTCTTGGCCCTGGTCTCTGGTAAATTAATAGTTGAGTAGGGTGTCTTGTAGCAAAGATGAGGGACCGAAAACAAGACTGTGAAGTGAGAGATGTGTTAGTACCAGGTCCCCACCAGAGCTGCATTTACCTCTTGTATCTCTGAACGATGGTTTATCAGGACTGGTTCTGGGCAATGATGATGCATTCTGGCGTGAAATGGAAAAAATAGGGCAATGTAATCAAGTTTTCATAAAGCTAACTATATTCAACTCAAAGAACTGTTCGTTCTTCTTAAATTATAATAGTCTTCCTTTTTTGAGTTAAAAAGTAAACTGATGATGTTGGTATATACATGTTTGTGTGTTTTTGTTTGTTTTTTTAAATATGGGGGAAAAAGATGGAAATTTTGGCTTGGTCTCTCAAATACATATACATTTTTAATTTTACTGTTTTATGAAACAAAATAATTGTGGAAGTAAAGTAATGGAATCTAAGAGGAGAAAGACAGTTTCTGTGTCAGATGAAGATGTGAACATTCACAGCTAGGTGCTGCCAGCGGCATGGTCCACCCTCAGGGGTAAACAGACCTAAGAGGATGAAACTGCAGACAGGTAGGAGAGAGAGAGAGATGGAGGGGAAAGCCAGAAATCCTGCTTCCATTTCAGTTATTTTCTCTTTATTTCAGTTACACGAAATGACACACACACACACACACACACACACACACAGACATATACAATTGTATATATTTTGCATGAGATAGTTTCAGTTCCTGTCACTTACAAACAAAAGCATCCAGATGAAGAGGTCTGGAAAGGCCAGTGTCCAACTCTCTGTGAAGGGCCCTTGAGCATTTCTTTTCAAGAGCAGGAGCAGCAGCAGGACACAGGCGTGAGAACCCTGACCCAGAGCAAAGTGGTGCAAGTCTGAGCAGAGGCCACTCCTGGTCTCTACTCCCTCTCCCGTCTCTACCGCCCTGGCTTTCTGAAAATGACCTGTACTTGGTGGGCATCGGGCTGGTGGACATCTGTGCCACGTTCCCAAATTTCTCATGCTCCATTCTCTTTCTGGGCTTCTTAATTCATGTTTGAGATGTGGTCCTTACTTAAATTTCCACTTAGAATAAATAACCTTTTAATGTCCAATATTCCTGGACAGTCAGTGGGCAGCCATTGAGTCTTTCCTTTTGTTTATTCTGTTTGCTTTACACAGAGTTTCCTCTGGAACTGAGGTGAATTTTAACATAGTTTTGTTACAGAGACATAAACACTCTAGAAAATCCCAGAATTGCAAGAAGAAAAGGAAAACATGAGCATTTAGTTTTTTAAAAACTATAATTATAGAAATGGGATTGAGGCCTGTCTGATTTCAACACATTATTTTTCATTTATATATATATATATTTTTTGAGACAGTCTCAATACGTAGCTCTCGTTAGAGGGCTGTGGCATCACAGCTCACAACAACCTCAAGCTCTTGGGCTTCAGCGATTCTCTTGCCTCAGCCTTCTAAGTGGCTGGGACTACAGGTGCCAGCCACAGCTCCTGGCAATTTTTGTGTTGCAGTTGTCATTGTTGTTTAGCTGGCCCCGGGCTGGGTTCGAACCCTCCAGCCTTGCAGTATGTGTCTGGCGCCCTAGCCACTGAGCTATGGGTGCCGCCACAAGACATTATTTTCCTATCCTTGGTATGAGATCACATCCTGCAATCCTTTATTAAAATATATCTAGTATTTATTTCCATTTCTCTGCCTTCGCTTCTATTAAGGACATACAATCCTCAGCTTTCTATTATTTTTAAGTCAATTAAATTATAAATTTCCCTTAATTCAGATTCAAGTGTTTCATAATTTGTAGCAAGTCAGATAAATTCATTGTAAATTTATGTTTCTTCACTCTAATATAAAGGAAAATATCTTTACCGAGAAAAATAAAAAGTATAATTATTAAGGTGATATCTGATTTTGGAAAGCTTTTAAATCTGCATATGTATGCAAATAATTGGCACATTGAATTTAGGACGTTCAAACTCACTCTTTGAAGTACCCAGAGTTGACAATAAGTTGGTAATTATAATTACATTGGCATAATAATTAAAAATTAAACTGTTCAGTCACTTTCATTGACCATACTCAAACTGAACTGAATAATTAGGGTTGCACTGACACAGGTGAGTATCTACATTATCAAAATCTTCAGATTGTCTTCACAAATAAATCCTGATGGTTAAAGATTTTTTATTTTTTCAAAATGACTTAAAGCCTCAAATCAGAAAACATACATCATGAACGCGTCAAGGCCATAGTCTTGGTCCGTGTGGCTATCTTACCTCTCAAAAGAGATGAAATTCCCATTACTAAGGCACCATTTGTGAAATAGCTTCTGGAAGATGAAAAAAAAAAAAAAGCAGTGATCTTTTAAACACAGCCCAGAGCATGAACTCAGGAAAGTCAGGAAAGATATATTGAGGCCAGTTGCTAAAACATTGCTGATGTTAAGTACTGAGGTAGAACATCTAGGGGAAATCATTGTTTTAAATTTTATCTTTTGGAAGAATATCCATTTGATGTAGGATAATTCTTTTGTCCTTTGTAGGAAGTTTTCTAAGGTTTTTGAATATTTACATTTTGGCTCACTGCTGTTGTTCAAAACCTTAGAGGACCAGAGGGGGCATGAGGTGCTTCTGGAGCTGCAGGTAACGGTCTCTCCTCCATCTGGATGTTGATTACAGCTTTCACTTAGTGAAAGTTTGTTAAGCTGTAAACTCTGTATTTCTCTTAAATACAATTTTGTGTTATAAAGGGAAAAAACCTAAAATGAAGTTTTACTGATGTATTTATATATATATATGTATATATATATATATATATATATATATATATATATATATAAACAAAACTGGTGGAAGCAGTAGTACTCACAAATTATTAGCAAAGGGAGTCATTGAGAGATGAAGAAGGCAAGACAGAAAGAAGAAGAAAGCAGAGAAACAACCTGCCCTTGCCACCCTGGGGTCCCCTCTGGGCTGCCTTAAGTCAGGCACCTGCTGAGTGCCAGGACTGTTCCCTGTCTGCACTTGGAACTGCTCTCTTAGTTCTCTCCAGAACCTGGGAGTTAAATAGTAACATCTTCACAAAATTACATGATCCTAGGTTCACAGCCCTACCAACTGCAGGAGTCAGGGCATGTGTGTGACCTGCTTGGGTGGTCCCTCTTCTCAGGCTTCCAAAAATGTGGGCATCTGCTTCCTGTTTGCCAGGGTGAGGAATGTGATTTGGGTAGAAAGGTATACAATGAGTATCAGAAAATCTCAAGGGGATTAATGCCCAGGGCTTCCTTTGAGGTGGAAATCCATCATCGCAGTGTGAAGAGGCACTGCTGTTAAATTCTCTGCCCTCTGCAAACAGCCATCTGTCTCCATCTCCCGGAGGTGGCTGCAGTCCAGGACGGCTGTGCGGCTGTGTCTTTTGAGTGGTTGGAGCACTGTAATGTCTATGTTAATAGCTGGGAGATCACAGCAGCAGCAGCCGGACCACTCTGATGGAACAATCCAAGTCGGGGTAAGTTTGATTGAGCAAAAAAAGTCATGCTGACTGTGTGATGAACAGGCAGAGCTGGTAACAGTGACAGGCCCTGCACAGTCAGCAGCTGTGGATTTTATGTGGAAAATGGGAAGAGCTGCCTGCCAATAACACCATGGAGCAAGGTTTGTTCAGCACATCTCCCCACTCCTTGTAGAACCCCCATCGGATGCAGAAGCTCAGGAAATAAAACATACTTGTAGCATCACAGGGTGCAAGTGTACATGTGGATACCAGCGTAGAGAGGAGAGAGTTTTTGTTGTAGGAATCCAAACAAGACAACAGAGTTCTGTCCACTGCACCTAGTTCACAGCATTCCTAGATACCCTAGAAAAATAATGTGGACTGGACTGTAGTTTAACTGCCACTGCACAGCATGGATTGGACTCCAATAAGCAAATATTTGGGAGAATGTTACACATTTTAGGGAAAGAGAGAGACCCCGTGATACCTACCTGTACAGTGTTTGCAGATTACTTAGTGAGATTATGCTTGTCCAGGAAAGATAACTAAGAATTTATTTTTTAAAATTATTTTTTATTAAATCATAACTTTGTACATTGATGCATTTATGGGGTTCAGGGTACTGCTTTGATATACAACGTAAAATGCTTACATTGAACTTAGTAACACATCCAACAATCCATCACACTTATACTCATTTCTTAATAGTTTTGAAATATACCATTGCATCATGCAAATTAGGTGAGGTCCCCCCAAATACCCTCCCTCATCCTATATCCCCCCCTTCCCACCCCTCTCTCTCCTCTTCCCTTCTACTTTCTGGACTATAGTTATGTTTTGGCATTTGTATGAGTGTGGTTATATATTGATTTCATAGTAGTATTGAGTACATTGTATACTTTTTTTTCCATTCTTGAGATACTTTACTAAGAAGAATATGTTCCAGCTCCATCCAGGTAAACATAAAAGGTGTGAAGTCTCCATCATTTTCGTGGCTGCATAGTATTCCATGGTATACATATACCACATTTTGTTAATCCATTCATGGGTTGATGGGCACTTGGGCTGTTTTTATGTCTTGGCTATTATGAATTGGACTGCAATAAATATTCTAGTGCAAATGTCTTTGTTGTAAAATGATTAAATCTTTAGATTGCTTTGGGTAGTATGGACAATTTAACAATGTTGATTCTTCCCAGCCATGAACATGGTATGTTTTTCCATTTGTTAACATCTTCAACTATTTCTTTTCTCAGAGTTTCATAGTTCTCCTTATAGAGATCTGTCATGTCCTTTGTTAGGTAAATTCCCAGATACTTCATCTTCTTTGGCACTATTATAAAAGGAATAGTGTCCTTGATTGTTTTTTCAGCTTCACTATTGTTGGCATATATAAAAGCTACTGACTTGTAAGTATTGATTTTGTATCCTGAGATGCTGCTGTAGTCCTTGATCACTTATAATATTTTGAAGTTGAGTCCCTGGGATTTTTTTAGATATAGGATCATATCATCAGGGAAGAGTGAGAGTTTGATCTCTTCTGACCCTATCTGGATACCCTTGATCACCTTCTCTTGCCTGATTGCTATGGCTAAGACTTCCATTACTATGTTGAATAGCAATGGAGACAGTGGGCATCCTTGCCTCATTCCTGATCTGAGTAGAAATGTTTTCAATTTTACTCCATTCAATATGATATTGGCTGTGGGTTTGCTGTAGATGGACTCTATTAGTTTAAGAAATGTCCCTTCTATGCCTATTTTCTTAAGAATTCTGATCATGAAAGGATGCTGGATGTTATCACAGGCTTTTTCTGTGTCAACTGAGAGAATTATATGGTCTTTGTTTTTATTTTATTGGTGTGATGCATTATATTTATAGATTTGCATATGTTGAACCAACCCTGTAACTCTGGAATAAAACCATCTTGATCATGGTGTATATTTTTTTTGATGTGTTGTTGAATTCTGTTTGCTAAGATCTTATTGAATATTTTTGCATCAATATTCATTAATGATATTGGTCTATAATTTTCTTTCTTGGTTGGATCCTTTCCTAGTTTGGGTATTAGGGTGATATTTGCTTCATAGAATATATTGGGAAGTATTCCTTCTTTTTCTATACTTTGGAAAATGTTGTATAATATAGGTACTAGTTCCTCTTGAAAGGTTTGCTAGAATTTGAATGTGAAGCCACCTGGTCCTGAACTTTTCTCTTTTGGGAGATTTCGTATTTTTGATGCTATCTCAGTGGTTGATATAGGTCAATTCAAGCCTAATTCTTCCTGGTTGAGTCTAAGAAGGTGATGTGGTTCCAGGTACTGGTCCATTTCCTTCAGATTTTCATATTTCTGGGAATAAAGATTTTTGTAGTATTCATTGAGGATTTTTTGAGTTTGTGAAGTGTCTGTTGTTATGGTTTCTGATAGATAATATTAGAGATTTTACTTTTCTATTTCTGGTTAGGTTGGCCAAAGGTTTATCAATTTTGTTAAATTTTCAAAAAACCACCTTTTTGTTTTATTGATCTTCTGAATGATTCTTTTGTTTTCAATTTCACTTAATTCTACCCTAATTTTGGTTATTTCTTTTCCTCTGCTGGGTTTGGGGTTGGAATGTTCTTTAAACCTGTGTTAGCTTGCCAAAAGTGTCATGTGAGCAGAGGCCTATAGGTGTGCATGTCTCTCTTCGGGAAAAGAGGCTGTGTTCTGGGTGGAATCAATTATGTTTCTAAGAGTGAGAAAGAATCTAAGATTGGGACCACACTGAGTTTATGAGCCACGTGTAAAACTCATACAGTTAGACTTCCCATCATACAGTATATCCCACTCAGGAAAATTCTGTCTTTGTACACAAAACAGCCAACTGTATGTGATGTGACCCTCAGTAGACTTTCTCCAGAGCATTTCTGGAAAAAAAAAATAAAACAAAAATAAAGATAAATAAAATAAAATAAAATAAAAATTGCTGTTCAGAGCCATGGAAGACTCTAAGTATTTTATCAAAAGCACTGAATAGGCAGAGAAAAGTCAGATTTTCCTACCTGACTTCCCAGGTAGGAAAAGGAGCCCTGGGAATCACTATTTCAAAAATACAATGCTATGACTTATTCAATCTTTTATCTGACTATTGACATCATACAATCATCACCTCTCTGTCAATCAGCTCTAATTAAGCAGCTGGTGCTGTAGAGAGGCTGTTTGGGATCTGTGGCATTTTTCACTTTGAAATCTTTAAAATAGAAAATGAACACATTTAATTTTATCAGCATGTAAATGTACAAGCTAAACAAATAAAAATTAAATGTTCACCTCTAAATTAGACCCATAATTTTTCACGAGTCCAGGCTGCTCTTTCTTTAGCTCTTTCTGGCTAATTATTTTGAATAGTAATAATAATAACAACTGCTATTCAGTATATGCCTACTATGGACTCTATTCACATTATTCCATTTAATTACTTTTCTTAGTTCTTTTCTAGAAATCCAGCTTTGAAGGACTGATTAAGAAGCACCTAGATGAACCGTCATAGATTTTTCAAATGAAGTCTCTAAGGCTGAGAATGGATATTTATGTAGTCCATAATCTTTTTGACTTAGGTTACAAAAGTATAACTTAAATATGATTCAAAAAACACAAACTAAATTGACAAAACATAGATAAGTAAAGAATATGACCATAAGAAAATTAAAGTATTCTGTTCAATAAAAGAGATTATACACAAAAGTAATAGAAAGATGGAAGCTTATAGAGAAGATACATTTAGCATCTAGAATTTGATAAAGGAGATTATTATCTAGATTATACAAAGAAGGCATTTAAATCAACAATAACCATGTTTGGCACTTCAAAACATGGACAATATATGAGATTAATGATGTATTAAGAGACATTCAAAAGAATAACAAGCATATACAAATATGTGTAAACATGCTAGTGAATAGGAGAAAACGTGAATTAATATAGCATTTTGTATCAATCAGATTGGTAAAATTTAGGAAGATGAATATTTTTAGGACTGCTAAGGATGTGGGAAGCTGGGAGTACTTGTGTACTATTGGTAGAAATGTAAACTGGATTAGCCATTCTGGAGAAAATATTATGATTGTAGAGACACATTTACGTTGGTTAGTATGAAAGTTTTGAGACAGACTGTTATTTTACTACCAAGAAACATTGACAGTGTTCTTTCTGAATCATTGTGTAAGTTTCAACTTGCTCAGCTCACTGGTGTTGGTGGGAGGGCTTTATTTCTTTCCATCTGCGTGGATTTTTTGTTGTATCTCCAAAACTTTCATAATGACCCATATACACAGTAGCTTCATGGTATTGACTACATTATCAAACTTAGCTAAGTAAAATTCCCCCATTAACAGAATCACAAAGGCAGTAACTCATACTTTGTGGGAAATATTTTCTTGTAACACAGGAGGGAAAGGAGGCCTCAGTAGCTTAAAAACTTTCAAACTAATCAGTAGCTGGAAACTCTTTACTAGAAATTGAAATTAGGGTTTATTTTTTCAGACACAGTTTTTTATTTAGGACTATTCCCAGAGGCCAAAGACTATGTTCATTATTGTGCCTTGAAAGTATTTGATACTAATAAGTATTTTGGGATGAATAAGAGAATAAAAAAATATTGTAGATGATGTTTAAATCCTAAGATCTAACATATGCCTATAGCCACATAGATAATCTTAAAAATCATAAGATAATTAAATAAATTATTAAAATTATAATTTATTAAATTATAAAAAAATCAAAAGAATAAACTGACAAATATAGCAAAAACACTACTCATACAAATAAAAACAGATAATGTACAATTCATATTTTATAAGGATAACTCAAAACATATATCAAGCATAAGTGAGTATAAGGTGGAGGGAACTTGGATGAAAGAGGTGATCAGGAGCAAAAGGGAGGAACAAATAGAGCTTGAGTGAGGCTTCAGAATCCTTACTGCTGCATGCTGGGCACCATTAGGAATGGTAGCCTGATTCTCTGCACTTGAAGTCCAATAAACAAACAAAACATCTTCTATTACACAGTTTGTTAACAGCAAAGGCAGAATTTGGAGCAAAGTGTTCTGATCCTTATTTTATCCTCTTTCTATTTGCATTTCACTCTCATACTAAATGTTTACATAATATATCCATGCTAAGGATTATCATGATTCAACTCAAAGACATTTATTAAGCAGCAATGGTATGAAAAAGATTGATTATCTTAGGTGTTCGAGGACAACATAGCTGGAAGTGTAGGTCAAATAAAGCTTGGCTGTGTTAGGTTTAATTTCATTTTAAGAAAAGAAAGTAAAAAGCCACAAACAGAAATTCACCTCACTGATCCATTCAAGTAACATCAATCTGTTACTGAGGTTTCTGCATAGTATATAATACAGAGAAGCAAATCCTAAAAGTTGTTTATGCAGTTGTGTGCCCAGAGTTTTAGCATCTTGGTAACAGCTCTCTCCAAAATTTACCACTGTGGACTTTCTCAAAAACCCCAGCCTTTCTCTGTCATGCCCTCTCTTCCAACCTTTGAAGTGTAGTTTTTCTTCTTACTAATATTCCTACTTCTATTTAACATTTTGAGTTTTGAAACTCTATCTTTCAGTAATAATCAAAAGACTAACAGGGAGGTTTCAGGGGAAAGATTAGAAATGCATACAGAGGTCCACAATCTCTCTGGGGCCATGTATATTTAAGAATTCCAAGTTTTTCAGTTTTTCAAATTTTAGGAGAATTTTGGAGCATAAGAATCACTAGTACGTGGATGGGGAAGCAGTCATATACTAAGGAGTCATTATTATCTTTATAACAAAACATGAATGTTCACCCCATATGGGACAGGTTGAGTTTTCCCTGAAAATAAATTCAGATTAGCTCAAATTTTGCTGTCAAATTGATTTTTAAAGCTCAATTTTTATACCTTTTTGGATTATGAAATTGAGGATGAAGGGACATGTTTCTCTACATAAGTATTTAAGGGTCATATTTATGAGTTAATTTGCATAAAACTCATAATCATAGGCCATGATAAAACATAATGTATGTGTTGGATATAATTGTTATTAATATAATTTTATGGCGCTAGATAACATATACATTAGTTCATTTAATCCTTGGAGCCACTCTGTAAATTAGTTGTTCTTATATTCTATAGGAAAGGGCATTCAGACTCAGTACCTTGTCTCAAACATGTACTTGGATAGTTGGTGGGTAAGTTAAATTTCCACATATGGTGTGTCTGACTTCAGAACATGAGTTTTAAATCATCCCATAACTTTGATCTCAAGGAATTGGCCTCTGGTTAATGATGACAGGTTAAACATACACACAAGCCTTTTTCCCTCCTGAAGCCACATTAAAATAACAGTAAACATGTAGAAAAATAAGCTTAATTCACAAGTGGTGGTGGGGCGGTACAAAATTTTTGAAGCTAGAAAGCAGATGGAAAAATAAAAATGATTGACTCCAGTACCAAGGAAACTGAATTCTAAGCCAAGAAACTCTCCAATTTACATTGCAACATCCCCCGAAGGCTCAGGAAATTACCAAAGAACTCCAGAAGTGAGGATACAGTTGGAAGTAAAAAAGGAAATATTGGTTGAAGCTCTTTGGAAGCTTTTTAGAAACCTTTCTTTTTGCCACACATCTAAAGTACATGCACATTTTCCAGACATGGTGGAACATGCCTATAGTCCCAGCTACTCAGACGTTGGAGGCAAGAGGGTCACTTGAGCCCAGGAGTTTGAGGTTGCATTGAGCTAGGATGGTACCAAAGCCCTCCAGCTCAGGGAAACAGAGTGAGACTCTGTCTCAAAAAATAAAAATTAACAAAAAAAATGCGGGACATGGTGGTTCACACCTGTAATACTAGCACTTCAGGAAGCTGAGGTGGGAGGATTACTTGAGGCCAGGAGTTTGAGATTAGTGTAAGAGTGAGAGTCCTGTCCCTACAAACAATAGAAAAATTAACCTGGCATGGTGGTATGTGCTGGTAGTTCCAGCTACTTGGGAGGCAGAGGCAGAAAGATCATTTGAGTCCAGGAGTTGAAGGTTGTACTGAGCTACAGTGATGCCACTGCACTCCATCCCAGGTGACAAAATGAAACCCTGTCTCAAAAAAATATTAATTATAATAATTAGAAAATAAAGTACTGAATACCTTTCCCCTCAGGTCTCTTGTATAAAACTGGTTTGGTGGTGAAGAAGTTTATGGGAAAGTTTCCATGTGTGAGGAACATGGGAGCCTTTGACCTTCTCTTTGCTCTCAGTGCCCAACTTTCGACAGCCAGTGAAGGAAGGGTGAGAGGTTCTGGTTTGGGGTAATTTAAGCAGTCCTAGAATAAAAGATACAGACAGCTAAACTCTTCATTGAAATGACTCATCTCAAAGAGAAGCCCACAGTTGATAAGTCTCATCCACTGAGATTTTATCACCTTTTAATTTCTGTTTGTAAAATAAAAAGCCAAGAATCAAAAGATATTTGAAATAAAAACCTTGACAAAAAAAGAAGAGGCCAATTTACAGAGATTTTTCATAAGAAAACTACAAAAAATTCTTATTGATATCTCAGGTATGTTAAACCATATAGTGTTCCCAAAACAAAAAACCAAAAGTACAGTATAAAAAATGATATTCACAGAATAAAACCTCTCAGAAAACATTTTAAAAACCAATGAATAAAAAATTTAATACTAGGTTTAAAATGGAGAGTTTAAGAAGTCTCTCAGAAAGCACTTACTTATACTCTGAGCAGGGCTGGCCTTCCCTCGCCTTCCTAGTTCACAAGGGAGGGGATGGGGGAGGGAGGGACGTGGTCAAAAGGGGTCAGAGCTGCAAGGAAGCAGGTAGGGAATGCTGTAGTCTGGGCACAGAGTTGGACGCAGAAGCAAAAGCTGTGCTGTATTACTAGAAGATCTCTTGTGAAGGTCACAACCTTGAGGCATAGGCCCACTAAAAGACTAAGCTCGAATTTCAAGATTTTAGAATACTTCTCACTCACACTGTACCACTACACCAGCAGGGCTCCATAGAACAACAGTCCATTGCAGCTAAAAAGTTGCAAGACACAAACCCTCTGAGAAGGAGCAGTTAGGGAAGTCCAAAGCTAAGGGTGAAGATAAGAGCAAAGACAAAGGACTGTGAAGCCTCTGACTCTCTAACTATGATAACTACAAAACAAAAACAAGTATAATAAGCTCACCTATTCCCTAGCAAAACTGGTTTAATCACGGTACTAATAATGACCTAGTTACTCAATTCCTATTACCACATACAACTTACCTGGCTTTCAAGGACAATATGTGCCTAACAGGAGGAAAAGAGAAAGTCTGAAGCACTAATGCAATAATCACAGTAAGATTCAGATATGACATGATGTTGCAATTATCAGATTAAGAATTAAAAATAACTGTAATTAAAATGTTCATTGGTCTAATGGAAAAATTAGGCCACATACATAAAGAGATGTTTGCTATGAACAGAGAAATGGAACTGCTAAGAAAAAATAAAAGGGAAGTGCTAGGAGTCGAGCACAATGTAAGAGAAGTGAAGAACGTCCTTGACGGTCCCCTTGGTACGTCTGACATAGCTGAGTGGTGAACCATCGAACTGGAAGTGAACAGAACTTCCCAAACTGAAATGCAGAGAGTAGGGAATGTAAAATGCAGAACAGAATATTCCAAAAAAAATATGACACAACTTCAAAATGTGTGCGTACCGAAAAGAGAGAATGGAGTAGGACAGATCCTTGAAGTACTAATTATCGGAAACTTTCCACAATCAGTGACACAAACCCAACCAGAGATCCACCAAGCAAGATAAATACAATCAACCAGTAATAAACAACTAGGCCTATCATATTCAAGCTGTGGGAAGCCAAAGACGAAGAAAAAATCTTGAAGAAACCTGAAGAAAATACCTTACACATGGAGGAAGAAAGATGAGAATTATGCGTGACTTCCCATTGGAAGCCCCTCAAGAAAGTGGAGTGGAATGTTTCAAGAGCTAAAAAAGAAAGAAAGAAAAAGCGATAGTAATCTAGAATTACACATTAGAAAAATTATTTTCCAATGGTAAAGGAATTAAGGGCTTGATAAAAATAACTAAAAACTGGGGAATTCATTTCCCCAGACGTACTCTATAGGAAATGTCAAAAGAGTTCTTCATGTAGAAGAAAATTGATGTCCAAATGGATCTACCTAAAGGAAAGAAGAGCATCAGAGGAGGAAAAAAATGAAGGCAAAATAGAATTTTTTTCTTAATTGATCTGATAAATAACTGTGTAAAGGAAAGATAGTAGCAATGTACTGGGTGATCTTAGCATGTGGAAAGACAGCAATGTCACAAGGCATGAGGAAAAATCATTGGAAATTCTGTACTACCTGGGAGGTGGGATAGCGTTACTGGAAGGTAGACTTAAGTTTAAAATGCATATCATAGACTCTAATTCAACCACTAATATTTTTTTAAAGAAATGTAATTGGTCACCTCAAAGAGGAGATAAAGTAGAATCATATAAAATGCTGCTTGAAACCAGAGCTGGCAGCCAGAGTCGGGAGAGGGGAGAAACGAAGACAAAACGCATCACGCAGAGAAGTGTACCAGGAGGTCCGCAGGTGGCCGCGCGTGGTCTGCGCAGGCCGGCCAGAGAGCAGACTGTGAGGGCGGGTGCAAAACAAGCCTCACTATGTATCTGTCAACGAGAAACCCACTTGGAGCGTAAGGGATGGAAACTGGTAGGCGCTCCTACTCTAGTTTAAAAAAGCAGAACAAAACAAAGCAAAACCAAACCCCGGAGAACTTGTCTTAATTTCAGAGGAAGCTGACTTCAGAACAAGGGGGACTTTAGGCGTTAGGAGGGCGTCGCATATAAGCGCCTGCTGCCCAGCAAACACCGCACCGAGTATTTCCCATTGACATTATCTCATTTATTGCTCATGAAAATCCAACTGGGGGTGGAATTCACACTGCATGTGAGGAAATAAACAAAATGTGAAAAATGGCATTATACATTGGTTTCCTTTTGCTAAATAATTTGCAAGGAAAAAGCAAACAGAAAAAGCAGCATTTGAAAACTGCAAGCAGGACCTCAATCCCCTTCGCAGGCTGATCGTGCTCCCCGCGGGTGTCTGTCGCAGGGCCTGTTCCTGTCGCAGGGCCTGTTCACCTGCTCCCTGCGGGTGCCTGTAGTCGCAGGGCCTGTTCACCTGCTCCCCGCGGTGCCTGTCGCAGGGACTGTTCAACTGCTCCAGGTGCATGCCTGTCGCAGGGCCGGTTCCCACGCGGCCCCGAGACGTCTGCGCAGAGCTTTTCTCACCAGCCTTTGCCACCTGCGCTCTGCGGCTCTCTTGCTCCCAGGCCGTGGTGCCGAGCGGTCTGTGCCACACCGTGTCTGAGGGTCGCCTCAGCCTCCCTGGTGGCTCGGTGCTATGTTTGGTCCGAGCTTCAGCGCATTGCCTCTGCCTGCCAAGTTCGCTTGGCCACTCACTGCAGCTCCTGCCTTGGTGTCCTGCTACATTTATCATCCGCAAACATCTCGTCCTGTGGCTTCAGTGTCGCTGGTCTGGCTGGACTCCAGGTTCTTGTTGCCAGAGACCTGCAGTTCCCCTCCATGGCAGAGACGGCTGATGGCACTGCTGGCGAGATGGCCTGGAGGAATCCGCCAGCTGCCAAGCCTTCCTCCCATTCTCTCTGCCCTGCTCATGAGCGTTTAAAGCCACTGGCCTCCTGTCTGGTTACATGACCCCCCAGACAGCAATCTTAAATACATTCTCCTTACACAACAGACTACTCATTATTTGGTTTGATGCGGGAAATTACATGATTTTTTGTATCTTTACAATAAAAAGACAGTTGGTATCTTTTCATTATTACATGTACATGGCAACTTTTAATGGATATAATGAACCAAAACATTTGTACTGTATTAAAACGTTAGTTAAAAAGAATTATCAACCCAAACAAATTTTATCTGATGACTCCTGGTATTTGTGGAAAGAAATGTGAACCCATCCCTGACCTAGGCCAGCATACGCCATCTTAGTTTATGTTTCAAAGCTGAGTTATCATGAGCAGTGATATTTTCTGCGTCTGCCCCACCTTACTGTTAGGGGAGCTAATCTCCACCTGTGTGACTAAGCTCCAGAAAACTGTCTTTTGACATGAGAGAGCGGAATGTCGATGGGAGAACTGGCAGGGCATACGCTGGTGAGCAGAGGCCTGAAGCCTGGGCTCTGTGGAGCAGGCCGAGTGTCTCCCACAAAACAGCAGGCCCTGCTGAGCGCAGAGAGGACACAGGAAGAAAACTGGGTAGCTGTTAGCTAAGGCCACGAGTGAAGGATGCGTTTGTCAACTGTTCGTGTAAAATGATTAATTATTTAAAGGGTGTATGTATCACTAATGCTATTTTGCATATTTTAGCACCTTTTGCTGTCTCTGAAATAAACACAGGAAAGGAGTAAATAGCCGTCCGTGAAGGTTAAGGGCATCTGCGGCTTTGAGATATTAGGTGGGTGGTAACTTCAACAATAAAAACCATCCAGTTGACAGTGCAGTGAAACATTCTGGAAGGACAGTGTGATGAGGACTGTGGTTTTAACAGATTGAAGGAAAAAGTGTTGGTACAAAAAGAAAGGGCAGAGATGGCCCCTGATATTAATGCCTCCAGGAATGATAAAAATATATTGAATGGATTTTATGACACAGATACATTTGCAAATATGGGAAATTATGTTTCTTACTCAAAGAACGTTATGAGGCATGGATATTAACTAAAATAAGGTAATAAGAGATCAGGGCAGTCAGGGTGATCCGGAGGTCTCTGCTTTTGTCCAGTGCACTGTGACGTTTGTGTCAGAAGTGGACCTTCGTGATGCCTGTCCAGGAGCCCTGCAGCCAGCTGCTGACATTCTCCACTCTCCTGCTACTTCCTCGAGGGGTCGGCTGCTCCGTCTTTCACGTTGCTGTGAGCTTATGCACTGTGTCACAAGGAGTCCAGCTCTGTCCTTTGCCGTTCCTTTGATGTGGGACCGGGACTCCATCAGAAATGCTTGTTCAGAAGAGGCTTCTCAGTAGCAAGTTGCTTCTGTAGCTTATCCTATGGATGGTCTTTTCGTCAGCTAGGTGCATGCTAAGAATCACATTTAAGGCTACACTGCCCATATCTTTCTTCTGCACAGATTGTCCAGAATGCTCCCCCATGAGTGTGTCTTCTGGAACAGTTCCTCTAGGTTACCCCTGAGTCTCACTGTTTAGCTCAAAAAAATGCTTTCCTTCCAAATAAGTGAAAACAGCTATTAGTGAGTTAAGTGTCTGCTTCCAGGAAAGCATGTTTGGGTGTAAAGTAGTTCTAAGTGTCTTGTGTCTGCGAACCTGAGTCCAGGTGGCCTGTCATAAACCCAGGATCTTGCTGCATGCAGTCTTTCTTTCCTTTTCTAGAAAACTTGAAGAGCTGAGGACACATGTTCTAGCCTTCTTAGCCTCTTTCCCTCCATACCCACAGGAGCCAGCCATGCTTGACTTTAGTGCTTTGAATTGTTCTTTAACTGCTTCTTTTCCCCACCTGGTGAGGGAAAGAACACGGGGCGTTTTCGATTGCTATGTCGCCCAGTTGCTTGTTGACAGTCAGACTGTCCGCTTAGCTGCTCTCACTTGAGGCGCCGTCGTTTCCGCAGCGTCAGATGCTGTGGGCTTAGAAAACAAGAAGGACCCCTGGGGAGGCGTCATTCAGGAAGGAGGCGTCCAGTCCCAAGGGCCAGCTCTTCAGTTTTTTTTAACCTTTGGACCCAAAGCATA
Organism: Perodicticus potto; assembly: GCA_963574655.1. Lineage (NCBI taxonomy): Eukaryota > Metazoa > Chordata > Mammalia > Primates > Lorisidae > Perodicticus > Perodicticus potto. The sequence goes on from CAUYRH010160602.1 coordinate 22,565, forward strand.
ATTTTTTACCTAAAAATAATAAGTGATCTATGAGAAGAACTGTCCAAGATCCCTAGGTTAATTTTTGTATTTCCAAAGCCTGTTCGTTGGCTCTGAGTGACTTTATTTTTCCTTTGAGGATGAAGCGTGCAGAGGCATCAGGTAAGGAAGATAAGACTCAGTAAGTTACTGAAGCTATTGAAGCTCACTCCTTGCAAAGGACAAAATGTACACACCTGAAAAGTGAGAACAGCAATAGAGTGATTTCTAGGGCCACCGGCGTCAGGATTTCTGGCAGCGAGGGTGGCTGGATGATGTGTGCAATCATTTGTGTTCCTGATGCCTTTATAGGCCCGTGACTGCCTGTGCTCAGGAAGATAAGAAATACCGAGAAGTAGCAATTTTCTGCCTAAGAATGTGAGAAACTAAAGCAAAATAATCAGGGCTTTCATGATGCAGCAAGGGTGGCTAGAAAGCTTGCCAAAGTTGAGCTACTGATAAGCCAGGAATAGAAAGGCCAAGTCTCTCCTGTTCTAAATATTTTCCTGAAAATGATCATTCCCAGGTCAGTGTCTGAAATTCTCACATTCCAAGTCATTTGCCACTGTCCCTAATACTCCCTGATACATAGCATTTTATGCTTTTCCGCTGGCTCCTTGCTGTTTATGATAGTGTCTAATTGGACGTCCAGGATGCTGGAATGCTGCATTATTCTGCATCTTCTTTCTTTTTTTTTTTTTTTACTCCTAAAGAAAAGGGCTGGGGGATAAAGAATTCTAAATATCACCATGGCTCCACTTTTGATGTTGTGAGAGGAGTGAGGCAGAGAGACTAAGCAAGCTGTGAGGTCAAGGACAGTTTTCAGAAGAAAGTCCAAGCCGCAGCTCTTAGCCAGTCACATATAGGAGGGTCAAGCCTTGAGAGTTCGGTGGGAAATGGGAATGGCTTTTCCAACCTGAAAGGGGCTCCTTGTGACCTGAGGGAGAAGGTGGGCGAGCAAAGGCTGAAACAAATGATGCTGACTAAAGACCTTTAGTGTTGCACACCTCATTTCATTCATTATTCAAGGAAAAGGTGAGAAACAGCATACAAATGAAGAAGTTCTGCTCATCAGAGGGCACCGCTGAGGATGCATAGGCCATCCACAGAGAGGGAAGAAATATTTGCAGAACATGTATCTGCAACCCCATTGTCTCATTTCCCACAGGAAAAATCCTTCAGGGAGGAATTGGAGTTTCTCTTTTCTAGAAGATGAAAGAACATCAAAGAGTTTTAATTTTTCCACACTTTTAATGAAAATTTTCAAACATCAATAAAGTTGAAAGAATTTTTCAGCCGAAATTTGTAATCTGCCACTTAGATTTTATCATCAAGATTGCATTCTCCTTAACTGTTTTAACTGTGTCCGCCCGTCCACTCTTCATTGCCCATGTTATTTGAGGTAGTTCAGAGCCGCTTGCACGCATCAGCGTGCTTCTCCTCGCACACCTCAGCCTGCGTGCCAATAATTAGAACGTAATATTTCCATATCTATGTGTGTACATGCAATGAAGTGCACAGATCTGAAGTGTTTTTTTCACTGAGTTTTGACAAATACAAACACACCTGTCTACTCCAAGCTGTTCCCAAGGTACAGAACACTGTCGTCACCATCACGTCCCATTCCCTAGCACTCCCTCAAAAGGAAACCACTGTTCAAATATTTATTTTGCAGTAGTTTAAGAAATTAAAACTGTTTAGAAGTGTTTATGAAAGGAATTAAACAGTACGTACTTTGGGGGGAAGACGTTTTCTACTCAGCATAGTTATTTGCATCTGTGGCTCAGTGAGTAGGGCCCCGGCCCCACATACCAAGGGTGGCAGGTTCAAACCCAGCCCCAGCAGAACAGCAACAAAAAAATACCCGGCTGTTGTGGCGGGTGCATGTAGTCCCAGCTTCTCAGGAGGCTGAGGCAAGAGAATTGCTTAAGCCCAGGAGCTGGAGGTTGCTGTGAGCTGTGATGCCACAGCACTCTACTGAGGGCAACAAAGTGAGACTCTGTCTCTACTAAAAAAAAAAAAAAGGATCTATCCATGTCGTTGGTATGTTAGCATTATTTACTTTTTATTTTTAAGTAGTAATTCTTTCTATTGTTACACCACAGTGTGTTTATTCATTCTACTGAGAATAGGCACATAGGCTACATGCAGTCTGAAACTATTATGAATAAAAGTACAACAAATATTATTGTATAAATATTTACGTGTGTGTGTATTCCTTCTTGTGTAAACATCTAGGAATAGAATAACTGTACAGTATTTCTCCAAAAGGACTGTACCATTTTGCATTCCTGCAAACAATTATATGTGAGTCGTAATTATCAACTCACATCCTTATCAAAAATTAGTGTGGTCAGTCTTTTAATGTTAATCGTCCTGGTGGGATTTGTCGTGGTCATCTTAGCATTGTTTTAATTTTTCCTTCTCTAATGACTAACAGTTGGGAGTACTTTTTCATGTGTATACTGGGTATTTGTATTATCTTTTTTGTGAATGATCTATTCAGATATTTTTCCCATTTGTTAATTTGGGTTACTGGACTTTTTATCATTGAATTTTGAAATTACTTATATCCTTATACATGTTCTTTACTGGACATATACTTCATAAATATTTTCCCCTAATCTGTGGATGACTATTTATCTTCTTAATGATATATTTTGATAAACATAAATTTTTAATTTTGGTATTGTTAATTTGTTGTTTCTCTCTAAAATATTTAGTGTTTTTAATTTTATAGTTCAAATCAAGTTTTGTGTATAGTGTAAAGTAGTGATTTTTTTTCCTTATGGATATCTGATTATTCTACTAAGCTTTTCTCTGAGACTTTTAAATAAATCATCCCAGATTTCAAATTTAGTAGACGAAGGGACAAAAGTTCAAACATAAACATTTGGTTGATAAATGTTCTTTCCCAATTTAATGAAAAACAATGCTAACAATTATTAAAAGTTACTAAGCATTGTGCTAAGTATTGTAGCAGAAATTATTTTATTCCATTTTAAAACTCTATGAAATAAAGATTTTTATGACATCCATTTAGAGATGAGGAAACTGGGCTCACCCTGGTAAAATAAAATAACAGAATCACACAGCTTATAAGAGGCAAAACCAGTTCTTAACCACAGGTCTGTTGGACCAGAAATTTTCTCTCCCAACCAGTGTGCTGTATTGCTCCATAATGAAAATCCATGCTCTGATCATACATTTTGCCTGGTGGGGAGTGATTGAGGCATTAGCTAGACTATGCAGGAAGCAGACAGATTTGAACCAGTGTACTGGCCTGAGAAAACTGGAATTTCAAGCCAGTATTCCTCTAAATGGTAACTCATTTTCTTTAATGACTTATGTTTCTATCCTTCACTCTGTATTTTACTGAACAGTATTTGAATAAATCTATGTGCAAATGTGATTTAAAATAGTGTAGCCAAGAGTAAGTATGAAAAGCTGAGCTTTTGAAATTCATTTTCTTTATCAGTTGAAATAAAGCAGGCTTTTCAATCCTCTGAAATAATTTCTATAATGAGCGCTCTGATTTCAGATCAGATTTTTTTAGTTTCAGGAAATCTAAGAAAAGGCATTATGATTTAAAGTGCTACTCGGATAAAACTGCTTGCATACTCGTTCAGAAAATATTTGGTCGTTACACTCCTAGTGTTTCAACAATGACCTAAAGAAAAGTGTGCTATATCAGTATGTGTGAGATTTATAGCAAGTATATTATCAAGGAGAATTGTACCTACTTTTTTGCAAAAGCATGTGAAAAATTGAGGCCCTATACTATATTTTCTTAAGTGTAATGCAGCAGTAACTTGAAATTGCTTTTATATATTTAAAAAATGACAATAGTGTTTTCTCAACTGGGTTTGAATACAAGGGTTTTGTTCTTTAAATAGTAATGGAAAAGTGAAAAATTGGCAAAGTAACATATTCCCCTCTTCTTTATTAAAAGCAGGCACTTTTTTCTTTTTCTTTTCACTGTTTTCTTTTGTTTGGTCTTGCCTTCTGGAACTCCACATTAGTGCATAGGAAACAGAGCTGTGCAGAATTTCTGGGACTATTATTCCTCTTACAGGCATAACCTCCCCTAGGGTGACATTTGTTGGACTCCACTTTACCGCCGATGTCTGTGTTTGAGCCACATTGCCGGGTTCAACACACGTGCTTTTCTGTACTTATTTGGGGAAAAAAAAAGACAGTGGTCTCAATGCAGCACTGCAAGTGTGTGCTTCCTGATGATCATACTGTTTAAAATAGGAATTTAGGGCTCCATCTTGTAACAGGACTTCCTAAACCCATACTGTCTATTTATAAATTATGTGAGAATCAAATAAAATTGCTGAATAAATGAATATTTGTGAAGTATCAGAGGGTGGATTCCACTTCAAGACTAGGAATTGCTTTGCCATTCTTTAATTTTAAGTTAGTGCTGACTCATCCATCTAGCAAACGTCACAGGAGTCAGTAATGAATAGCTAGGAAAGTTGTATAGTATATCAAGAGAATTTTTAAAAGATTTTGATGTATTAAAAGTAAACCATATTGGGTGGCACCTGTGGCTCAGTGAGTAGGGCCCCATATACCGAGGTGGCAGATTCAAACCCAGCCCCGGCCAAACAACAACAAAAAATAGCCGGGCATTGTGGTGGGCACCTGTAGTCCAAACTACTCGGGAGGCTGGGGCAAGAGAATCGGCTAAGCCCAAGAGCTAGAGGTTGCTGTGAGCTGTGATCCACAGCACTCTACTGAGGGTGACAAATTGAGACTCTGTGTCTAAAAAAAATAAAGAAGTAAGCCTTTATTAGATGTAAAATTAAAATTGTAATGACAATTTTGATGAATAGGTGAGATTTCTAAAGTCTTAAAAATTCTATCTTCACACTGAAAGCAGTATTTAAGAGAGAATAAAACAGGTAGTTAGTAGGTCAGAGATTCTTGTATATTTCTCTGACTTGCTTACTATGTTTATTATTATTTAACTTAAACACAAAATCGTATTTTCATATCCTAAATATTTAATATTTATACCATAACTTCTAATATTAATTGCATTCTGTTTTCATGGAATACACATTTTCACATTTTCCAGAAGTTGGTGGGAAGACAAGATTCTACTAACAGAAACTCATTTTACAGTGAACCATGAGATTCCATATCAGTTCTGTCCATTAAGGGATTATAGTTTTAGCCAAGGTCTTACAGACAGTTCTATGAATAAGTGAGATGGTGACTGAAAATTGAGATATGAATTGGCATTTAGTGACAAATTTAAAGTAATCATAATACATTTATTGAGTTGCAACCATATGTATATACTGCTGCATTTGCTTGAGAATATTATGAAAAACAATTTCAGATAATTTCTGCATTTCTGTACTTTAAGGCTCAGTCTGATAGGAGAAATAAGATAAATGGTTAAATCTTAACCACTCACGCAGGTGTGCACCACACCAGCCCACAGAGCAGTATGTGTCAAATCCATTTATAGAAGAGCCAGAAAAGACATGGTGTGTTGCTCAAAGTCTAGAGCCTTTGGATCTGGTCTATATTTATTACTATTTTATTGGCTTAGTTAAATACTTTTATCCTACTTTAGTCCCCCTAAAAATTAGATACAATCTACAAGTTATTATTTTTTTTTCTGTGATCATTAACCTCTTTTATAAACTAAAGTGAAAATGCACAGCTTTGGTAAAAAGCATGTTTACTTGTTAACTCTTCAAAGACGCATGTTATCGGGGCTGAAGCCTGTCAGCAGGTCCATTTCAGAAAACCCAGCTCTGGT
>CAUYRH010160605.1:0-12426 GCA_963574655.1 Perodicticus potto
CAAATACTACACATATTAATTTATAAGGTGAAGATAATAATGTGTATACATAGAGTATGGAATGATAAACATTGGACACTCAGAAGTGTCGGATGATGATAAATTACTTACTGGGTCCAAAGTACATTAATTAAATGATGAGTATTGCAACGGCCCACACTGCCCCTCCACACAGTATATTTATGTGAAAAAATTGCACTTGTACTCTATAAATGTATTCAAGTTTATTTTTAAGACACAAAATTATGGCCACATATAAAGGATTTGTTTTAGCATTCTATTACACTTTAGGCATTGCACATAGGACACACATATTAAAATATCATGCTGTACTTCATAAACATATACAACTAATTTGTGTCAACTAAAATAATATTACATGAACATATAAATAATTTCAACAAAAAAACTACTAAGAAACTATGTAACATCATTGCTTATTATATAACAGATGAATATTTTTTTCCACACAGACTTAACTGTCTTATCTAACATTAAACATCAATTTATTGATGTGCTAATTTGACTTAATATTGAGGAACATCTCACTTTTCTCATAAAATAAATATTTTTTATCTAACATTAGAGATTCAGAATTCAAGGATTAGAGTGGAAGTGCCCATAATTCTCTAAACAATTGTTCTGCTTTTTCTCTCTTATTTTCTGCCTCTTTAGATGCCTGAGTTAGCTCAAGGGTCTTATCTTCTAGATTTGAGATTCTCTCTTTTTTTCCTGGTCTCATCTGTTATTGGTTTCCTTATACTGAATCTTTATTTATTTTATTTATTTATTTATTTTATTTTTTTAGAGAAAGAGTCTCACTTTATCACCCTCGGTAGAGTGCCGAGTAGCTGGGACTACAGGTGCCAGCCACAACGCCTGCCTGTTATTTCACTGCAGTTTGGCCAGGGCCAGGATTGAATCAGCCACCCTCATTATATGGGGCTGGCACCTTACCCACTGAGCCACAGGTGCCACCCTACCGCATCTTTAAGTTCCCTGATTGACTCCTTCAATTCATTAAGCTCTAATACATGCTTTATAATTCCATTATGTCTTTCATTAATTTCTTGGGTAAAATTTTAGATTTCCTTTTGGTGGTTTTCCACCTTTCCTTCAACTTGCTTCATCAATTTTTCCTTCCATACCTTAAATTTCCTTTCTGTCATATATATATGGAAGTTTCTGTGAGCAGTATATATACATATATATATATATATATATATTTTTTTTTTTTTTTTTTTTTTTTAGACAGAGTCTCACTATGTTTCCCTGGTTAGAGTACTGTGCTGTCACAGATCACATTTACCTCAAGCTCTTGGGCCTTAAGAGACTCTCTTGCCTCAGCTTCCCAAGTAGCTGGAACTACAGGTGCCCACCACAATTTCCGGCTATTTTTTGGTAGGAGTTGTCATTGCTGTTTGGCAGGCCTAAGCTGGATTCAAACCTGCCAGCCCCAGTGTATGTGGCTGGTGCCCTAGACACTGACCTACAGGCACCAAGATGTGTGATTTCTATATTTTTAATAGGTGGCTTCCTTTATGATGGATGGGTGCCTCATCATCCCTGGGGGAGTTGATCTGTTCTAATTTTTCTTGTTGTCAGAATTTTTTGTTCCCCCTCCTGTGTTTTTTCTTATTTTCTTCCCGTTTCTACTTTTTTCTCTTCATTCCTCTTTCTCCTTAAATTTCCTTGCCTGTGTGCTTCGGTGTTCGAATGGCCCCCTTATAGGAATCTGAAGTCCCTACCTGTCTCACTGTGCCCCCAAAATGATGTTTCTCAGTGGAACAGTCCATCCATAGATGGCTGGAGTCCACTCTCCCCAATCTGTCCAAGAGTGGCTGGTGTGGAGACATCTCTAGTCTGTCATCCATCAGTCTCATGCACATTTTAGTATGCAAATTATAATGTATGGTTAGAGGTTGGTCATGGTATAAATGGTCTGATAAGCTAGTGAATTGGGAGAGTCTACTGACTTGAGATTTCTGTGGTTTAAACTTATTTTGAAAGTAATTTAATTAGTAATCTTTAAAAATGTTTGCACACACATATTATTTCATAATGCAGAAGCTATTCCCTAATATTTAAAAATAATTAATTTTCCCCAGCTCATTCTACAAAGCTAGAATCAGCTTAATGCCAAATCCAGGAAAGGGCACAACAAGAAATGAAAACTATAAACCAATATTCTCTATAAATATAGATGCAATAGTCTCAATAAAATACTATTAAACTGATTTCAACAGCACATCAAAAAATTAATTCACCAAGACCAAGTGGGTTTCATGTTAGTGATGAAAGGATTGTTCAACATATGTACATCAATAAAAATTATTCATCACATAAACAAAAGCCAAAGCAAAGACCATGTGATCCTCTCAATAGATGCAGAAAAAGCAGTTGACAGAATCTAGCACCTTTTCTTGATAAAACCCTCATAAAATTGGCATAAAAGGAACACAGCTCAAAATTATAAAAACCATGTATGAGAAACTCATAGCCAATATCATTCTGAATGGGAATATTTTAAACTCATTTTTCTTAATAACTGGAAAAAAGACATGTATACCTAGCGTCACGACTTTTATTCAACACAGTGGTAGAAGTCCTAGCCAAAGAAATCAGGCAAGGAAACAAAAGGATATTCAAAGCTACAAAAAGAAGGAAAAATTACCTTTTCTAACTGATGACATAATCTTGTTTCTAAAAAACCCTAAAGATTCTACCAAGGGTTTCCTAGAATTGATAAATTAATTTAGCAAAATCTCAGGATATAAATTCAATGTGTTTAAGCCAGTAATATTTCTATGTACCATTAAGAGACAAGCTGAGTTTCAAACCAAAGATTAAATAACATTCACAGTATCTACATAGAAAATTATATACCTAGGAGTGTACAAGTAAATGAAATATTTCTACAATGAAAACTATAAAGTTCTGAGAAAAAAAAAAGTCACAGGGGGATATAAACAAATGATAAAACATAGCAGGCTCATGGATAGGTAGAATCAACTTTATTAAAATGTCTGTATCACTCAAAGTGATGTAAAAATTAAATTAAATTCCCATTAAATTACCAATATCATACTTCAAAGAAATAGATAAAATCACAACATGTTTTGTCTCAACCAGAAAAGAGCAGAAATTGCAAAATCACTGTTAAGCAAAAAAGCCAAATCTGGATGCATCATATTACCAGACTCAAATTATACTACAAGACCATAGTAATCAAAATATCATGGTATGAATACAAAATTTTAGATCAATTTTTGATGTTTATTAGATCAAGAGACATGGACCAAGAGAAAAGAACAGAGAACCAGAATTTAAAATGATCTACCTACAACTGGCATATATTTAACAAAGCACATACCAATGTGCACTGGGCAAAGAATCTCTGTTCAATAAACAGTGTTAGGAAAACTGGATAGAAACGTGCAAAATAATAAAACAGGACCCCTACCTCTCAACAATTACAAATATTAATTAAATTTGTATAGATAATTTAAATCTAAACTATGAAACCATAATAATTCTAAAGGAAAATACAGAAAAACCTTCTAGATATTAGTCTATGCAAAAAGTTAAATATATAATTATAAATATATGTGTGAAAATATATATAAAATAATATATATATTTAAATGTTATGTATATTATATATATACATATATGTGTGTATATATATATACATATATATATATGAACCCAATTACAATCACAACAAAACAAATTTAAGGAATGGAATTTGATTAAATCAAACAGCTTCTGCACAGCCAAGAAGACAATCAACAGAGCAAATAGACAATGCATGGAATGGGAGGAAATAGTCAAAAGCTGCTATATGATAAAAGGTTAATAACCAAGATTTACAAAGAACTTCAGCAAACTAGCAAGACAGAAAATACGAAAAAACCTATTAAAACATTGTGAGAGACATGAACCAGGTGATAAGGGGCTTTAGGGGAGGGACAAATCCTATCTGATGTGTATAATGGACACTATTTGGGTAATGGACATACCCGTAACTGGGACTCAAAGATTACAAAAGCAATCCATGTAACCTTAAACATTTGTGCCCCCTTCATATTATGAAATTTTTAAAAGTCACAATAAATATACTTAATCTGACCCAGTTTTACACCATTAAACCAGAGAGACATTGATACTCTACATTTAATAAGTTTCACCAGTACCCCACTAAGATGCACCGTAGGTGTGATCCCACTAATTGCCCTCCCTCCACCCATTCTCCCCCTCCCCTCCCCTCCCTTTCCCTTTTCCCTGTATTCTTGTGCTATAATTGGGTTTTAGTCCTTTACTTATTAAATGTAGAGTATCAATGTCTTTATATAGTGATTAAGAAAATGCTATGAAAGCTATCTCTCACAGTATGATCAAAATGTTTCTGATTGTATATGAAGTACATCCTGCCCTATGATTGCACCAATGTACACAATTATGATTTAATAAAATTATTAAAAAATAAAAAAATAAAAATAAATAAAAAATAAAACAAAACCAGAGAGACACAATCCTTTTGTTTGTGCTAAGCATTTAGTTAACATACATGCCAAAGATTGGTATTTAAATCCACTTTCTAGTCATCATCAAAAAATATTCACCTCTGATTCAGACCTAGCTTTAGTTGATTCCAGTTCATCCTAATTGCTAAACCCTTGAGTGTTTCACAAAGAATTGGGTCTTTAAACATTTTAAAACTTGGTGCTTTTTCTTTGCAATTTTTTGGCTGGGCTGGGCTTGAACCTGCCACCCCAGGTATATGGGGCCAGCGCCCTTACTCCTTGAGCCACAGGTTTTAATACCATTTCTGTTCTTTTTATGTTTCTGACCATTTGGTGTAGACTACTTTACTTAACAGAGCTCCAAATCCTGGGGCTCATACCTAATGGCTACTCACTGGTAAAGCCATATAAGGAACGTGACTCGGAAGAATCTCAGAAACACCTGGGAGCAATTAAAAGAAGAAAAAAGCAGACTTGTTAGTCTGTGGTTTGTGGGGACTATCTTCTACAAACATCACAGCTTCTCCAATGTCATTCCAATTGCCAATCCAGAAGCAGTTTGTTAGAACTTCAGAGATAAAGGTTGTGCCATATAGTTCTATTTAAAGGAGAACAAACTTTCTGAATGCCTTTCATAGCATGTGTGACATCCATACAGGAAAGGCCATGGTTAATGAATACTATCAGTTGCCTCCTTTATTAGATCAAGGGGCTGATCCAGTTGTATTAAACACAATTTAATCTCACTGGGGAAGTGTCATGGAAAAATGCTGAGTTTTGACATAATTCTAAGAGTATCTCAAATCAGACTTAATAAACAAACTGACTCAGATTGTTGAAAATTCCAGCTCACTAAACTAATGAACTCTAAAGGTACAGCTAGTTCTGTAGTCATATATCCTCAGCAGTGTTTCGCATAACCTAGAATGATACACTTCTGAGGTAGGATTTAATAATAAGCTGAAGCCAGTGAGAAGGGCCATTTATGGTTTACTCATATAAAAAATAAGCTAGCTTAGATTTAGTATCTACACTTACATTATAGTGGATCTGGTTACTTCTCAAAGGAGCAGCCCATATGGGTCATGGCTAGTACCTCTAAGAAAAAATGTTACAGAACTATCATCTCAAATCAATGGTTTGTACTAACCTATCCTGAGTTCTTAATAGAAACCAAAAATATCTGTACTTTCACTGGAATAGTAAATACCTACAGCCTCCCTAAAAATCCAACCTTTGGATAATTCTGAAATAATAAATTATTTTTTACATCAGGTTTTATTGCAGAAGCTATCAACTTCACCTAAGCTTGTACAAATAGGAGTAAATATAATAGACAAGCTCCTAATAATAGAGCACTGTGGCATCTAGAAATTCCTGTCTATAGAACTTAATATAAGGGAGTTTTCAGAACTGGTAGTGAAGTCTATCATTCATTGTTTATATCTGCCTTTTGTACTTGATATCACCTAGTAAGAAATCCATAGCAATACTTTATTCTGAAACACCAGGAAACTGAGCTTCCCTTCCAAATAATGCTATGGTCATTGCTATCAAGGTAACAGAACTAACATCCTGTTTTCTTTCCTAGCATTAAAACAGATATGAAGCTATCAAGAGATCTCATAGCAAGAGTTAACACTATACCAGGCTTGTGACTCTTCATTAGACTTTGTGACTGGGGTCCATTAATGAAGTGTATATTTGATCAGAACCAGAAACTCAAATTCTCTAGAAATATTTGCCAAAGCGTGAGGATTCTTTACAGGTTCAATTTTTCCTGATGTGTACCAATGCTCACTCTTAAAAGTGAGAAAAGATATTTATGAGTGAGAACATGCAGTATTTACCTTGGTAAGCCTGGCTTATTTTACTTAATGTAATGCCCTCTAAACTCTTCTATGCTGCTTAACAGGCCAAGATTTCAATCCTTTTATTGATGAACAGTATTTCATATTCCATATGTATACCACCTTTTCTTTATTCATCTACTAATGGACAGTTAGTTTGATTCCCTGTCTTGACTATTGTGAATGGTAATGCAATAAACATGAAAGTGCAAATATCTATTTAATATACTAATTTCTTTTTCTTTGAATATAGGCCAAATAGTGGGTTTCTTTGATAATATGGTAGTTCTTTTATCTATTTATTTATTTCTATTGTTGAGGATTCATTGAGAGTGGAGAACCAGGTTACACTGATTGCATTTATTAGGTAAAGTCACACTATAATAATGTCCCATCTCCAAGAGGTGTGTCACATACCATGAGCCCCCACCTTCTCCCTCCTTCCCTCTCTCCACTCTCCCTTCCATTTAATTAAGTCCCATCTTTTATTTTTGTTGTTGTTGCAATTGCCAACGAGTTCTTCATAAAGACGTTCCCCAGTTCGATAACTTCAAGCTATTTCCCCATGATTTCTTTGAGGATTTTTATTGTTTCATGCCTTAGATTTAGAATTTTTTTTCCATTTTGAGTCCTCTTTGCTGATGATATGATCTTATACTTAGAGAATCCCAAAGACTCAACCCCAAGACTCATGAAAGTGAACAAAAAATACAGTAATCTCTCAGGATATAAAATCAATTTCCACAAATCATAAGCCTTCATATATTTAGCTTTGGGATAGAATGTCTTGAACATGTCTATCAAGCACAGTTGTTCTAGGGTCATATTTAACTCCTCTGTCGTTACTACTATTCAACATAGTGCTGGAAGTTCTAGCCAATACAATCAGGCAAGAGAAGGAAGTAAAGGGAATCCAAATGAGAGCAGAGGAGGTCAAACTCTACCTCTTTGTTGGTGGTATGATCTTATACATAGAAAACCACAGAGACTCAACCCCAAGACTCCTGAAAGTGATAAGGGAAGACAGTAATGTCTCAGGGTATAAAATCAATGTTCACAAATCAGTAGCCTTTACATATGCCAATAATATCCAGGATAAGGAGCCAATTAAGGACACAATTGCTTTCACAGTAACTTCAAAGAAAATGAAAAACCTAGGAATATACCTAATACAAGAGATGAAGGATCTTTACAAAGGAAATTATGAAACCCTAATAAAAGAAATAGCAGAAGATATTAACAAATGGAAGAACATACCATGCTCATGGCTGGGAAGAATCAATATTGTTAAAATGTCTATACTCCACAAAACAATCTACAGATTCAATGCAATCCCGATTGAAATTCCAACATCATACTTTCAATACTAGGAAAAAATAATTATTCGTTTTATATGGAACCTGAAAATACCCATATAACCAAAGAAATTTTTACTAACAACAATAAAACCAGGGGCATCAGCCTACCAGACTTTAGACTGCACTACAAAGCCATAGTGATCAAAACAGCTTGGCATTGGCACAAAAACAGAAACATAGACATCTGGAAGAAAATAGAAAACCATGAAATGAAACTAACATCTTACCACCACCTAATCTTTGATAAACCAAACAAGAACATACACTGGGGGAAATAATCCCTATTTAGAAAATGGTGCTGGGAGAACTGGATAACCACATGTAAAAGACTGCACCTGTACCTGCACATTTCTCCACTCACTAAAATTGACTCAAGATAGTTCTCTTTTTATTCTCTGAGAAAAATTCATACTGTTATTCCTAAAGGCTATACTAGTTTCCCTTTCCTCCAACAGTGTATGAAAGTTTCTCTCCCACACCCCACAAATTTATGTCAGCAGTTGTTCTCATTTGTGCAGAGTGTAGAATTCTGGTTACTAAATTCTGTGAAGGAGAAATATAGGAAGAGGTTGTTTAATGGATGCAAGGTTAAATATAGATAGGAGCAATGAGTTTTAATGTTCTATAGAATGGTTAGGGTGACTACAGGTAACAACAATTTATTATATATTTTTACATAGCTAAAGGACAGAATTTCAAATGGTCACTAAATAAATAAATAATAAATGTGTGAGGCAATTTGCTAATTACCTTTATTTCACAGTTGCATGTTATACACATGTATCAAAATATTACACTGTACCCATAAATATGTGCATTATTTTGTGTCAATTAAACTTTTATTTAAATTTAAAAAAGGAGAAAGGATGAGATTCATTTATATTTAAAGTACTAAGCTCAAACGTCTTTTTTATTTCAAATTAATGTGAAGGTAAAAATGATGAGGTTTTATTTTTGTGTTTCTAAAGTAAAATTTGAGTTGTACTTGAGCCCTTCACTGAGGGTGTACTGTATACACTTATGTTGTGCACATTAGGTAAGAGCATACCAATCCCCCCTCCTTCCATTTCCCCTTTCCCTCCTCTCTGTTACCCCAACAGCCTTGCACTGAATTTTAGGTTCTTTTGAAATTTCATACATTTTTTTCAATTGTAGCAGAGTTATTGTAATTAATCTGGTCTATAGTAAATAAGTTGCAAATAAGTACAAGCACTGAAGCAGATTTTCTTTAAGTTTGTATTATTTATGTAGATTCATTCTTTGTTGACTGTTCAAGACTCTCCAACAGTAGTTAATTAGCACATAATGGGAACTGTGTCTGCCATAGCAAAAAATGATAAGGGATGAATAAAACACAACTCCTAAACATAATAGCTTTTCTTCATATCAATTATCTATATTTTCTGATTCTACTACAAGTAAAATATATTATATTTGAGAATCTTTATTATTCCTTTCTCTTTCTCAAATGTTTCTCTTCTTGCCTCCTCTTTTCTTCACTCCTCATTTCTCCCTGTGTGCCTTTCTCCACACCTCATCTTCTCTATTTCTCTTCCCCCCCACTTTTCTTCTTTTTGTCCCTTTGGTTCTCCCACCAATTTTTAATTATTACTTCACAGCTGTCACTCTTATTCTATTTATTTCTACCTCTTTTGATTCTTTCTATCAATCTCACTTCATTTTTCTCTTTTTATTCTTGGTCTCTGTGTTTCTTTGTTTCTAACTTTCTACCACTGTGACTCATTCCTCCTCTTTTATTCTCCTCTTTATTTCTTTACATATGTTTTTCTCGGAGATATCTCTGTTTGTGTATCATATACTCTCTTTTCCCCCATTCGTCTGAGTATTTTTTTTCTTTCTTCTTTCTTTCAGAGACAGAGTCTCACTTTGTCACCCTCGGTAGAGTGCTGTGGTGTCACTGCTCACAGCTCTTGGGCTTAAGTGATTCTCTTGCCTAAGCCCCCCGAGTAGCTGGGACTACAGGTGCCTGGCACAATGCCAGGCTATTTTTTGTTGCAGTTTTGCCAGGGCTGGGTTTGAATCTGCCACCCTTGGTATGTGGGGTTGGCTCCCTACTCACTGAGTCACAGGTTACACCCCATGACTTTTCATATTTCTCTATCTTTACTCTCCCCCTTTTCTTTTGTCTCTGTCTCTTTCTACTTCTGTTTGGACATTTGGTCACTTTCTGAGACCCCTGGTGGATAAAGTCAAATTTTAATGTGGATGTTTTAACACCTTTATTGAAAGAACTGTTATTTCCTCATTGAATTTTCTTTGTATTATCATACTAATCAATTGGATATATTTGTATAAATTAATTTCTAGACTTTCTATTCCCTTCCATTGGTCAATTTTTTTTTATTCCTTCACCAATAGCACCAGTGTTGTTAAGTGCAGTTTTAATTTAAAAAATCTTAAAAGTAAATAACATGTGACTTCTAGCCCCAGCTACTCTTTCAGAATTATCTTTTTGGGAGGAAGAAAAAGGTGGAAAGCTAGAAGCAGACTATGATCCCCCATATCCCAAGGAAAGAAGAATAAATAGTGTTCTAATGGTGTCTTGAGGCTCCACCATGCATGATGGACACGGTGCCCAGTAATCCACACCAGAGCTGCCTATTGACCATATTGGAGCCATGAGAGATCTCCAAAGCCTGAACCCTAGCCTTGGCACAGCCCCAAGCAAACACTGCCTAGGCTGGTTAGCACTGCTGGTCACCAGACACACCAGTTTCAAGGAAGGAAATTAACATCAAACAAGATGTAAGCATAACTCTCTTCCCAAGGAAAGTTTTCCCTGGCCACTAGCAGAAGTAGGCACAGGGTCCAGCCACTGACGTTGGAAGAGTTTATTCTGAAGACATTCTCAAAAGGAAACATCAGGAGTGGGAAAATGGTGGATTAGAAGCAGACCATGAGCTCCCTGCTCCCTAGAAAAGAAGATAAAATAGTAAGCAGGTGCCTACCTATGGAAAGCTGTTTCCAGAAAAAATATTGTGAAATTACAGAAAAGCACTGTGGAACTCTCATGTGTAGGGGGAAATAGGGTATGGAGGATATGTTTGATAACACAAAAGCATGGGAGCGTATTAGCAGCACTATACCCACAATGCAGACACTGTAGCCAGGTTGTGAGAAGGCTCACTCTGCTGCCACAGATCAGGTACCTTCACGGATTCCATGCGGAGTCATTGCAGCAGACAACAGTTGTGGTGGGGATCAATAGGAGTTAAAGCCAATCTGAGCTCTTGTGTGCATAACTGTAAGCTTCCCTGGGCCTCAGCTTTGTGTCTGTAGCCTTCATATTGTGCCTACTAGGTTGCAGAAGGAACAGAACAAAAACAGGCCACTATAAGCTCTTCCTGGTTACTAGAAGCCAAGTGCTACTCTGCAACAGTTCATTCGAATCTGAGCATACAGGAAGTGACATGAGAAGTTTGGGGTGACTGCTTTTGTGGGTCTTGGGGGTAGGTGGGAAGAACTCTGAGGGTGCTGGCTACTGGAACTGACCTTAACCCATTTGATTTGGCACTAGATTTCTGGGAATGTGAAATAGCTGATCACCTTCTTGGCCTCAATTCAGACTACCAGATCACAAATACCTGATGGATATTTGGTCCTGAACCTGCCCTCTAGATTTGATCAGCCTCCTCAACCCTGAAACCCTGCTCTTGACTCTGAATTCTTTGTAAAAAGCTCTGCCTCTACCTCTTCTAAGGTTCTAGCTCTGAAGCTCACATGGTAGAGTCAAAAGCTCCACATTTTTGCCTCCAGAACTTGTTCTAGGACTGGAGATTCTAGGAGATAGCAGTGCCACACTTGTGCCCCCAAACCCCACCACAGATTCTTCCCCTCTTATACAGCAACTGCTCCAAAGACCAACGCCCCACCAGATACTCTCCAGCCTTGAGCAACCAGTTTAATGGGATAGTGTTTGTGCAAATGCCAACAGCCTGGGAACTCGTGACCACTGCATGGTTCTCACCCACAAGCACAACCTACTATCTCAAAGAGTAAAGTAGTTGTATCAGTATAATTCACACTGCAGTGAATACCACAGGGCTAAAAAAGAGGAAGGATTTTAAAGGCTTCTATGCTCTACCATAAAAGAGAGATAGAGAATCTTCCACACACATAACTTACCACTGCTTTATCCTACAAAAAAACTAGCAAATGAGAAATCACAAAACTGTGGATATCTATAGCCAAAGCTTCTACCCAAAACTCAGATTGTCGCCAAAGCACTAACAAAGAAGCCAAAAGTACTTATTCAACATATTCTACAAATACATCAATGCAAGTGAAATGAAGGGGATGAACCCCATCTAAACAAAAGAAAATACAAAATTAAGAAGCAGAAGTTTCTACAGGTAAAGAATCCTGGAGAAAAACTATGAAAGTATTAAAAAGTATAGAGGAAGACAACACCAAATTAGAGTGCCAGCTCTCTAGGAAAGGATACCAACCACAATGAAAATTTTGAAATAACAAACAAAGAATTCCAATATCGATTATAAGGACACTTAGCAAAATTCAACAGAAAATGAAAATAAACTAGAAAAAAGTTAGCAAATGAATAGCAAATTCACTAAAGAGACATATTAAAGCCAAACAAAATAGGACTTCCGGAAACAAACAAACAAAAATACTTAATGAAATACAAAACACAGTGGAAATTCTTAATAACAA
>CAUYRH010160612.1:0-16958 GCA_963574655.1 Perodicticus potto
TTTTTTCAGCTTGACTATTACTGGTATATATAAAGGCTACAGATTTATGAGTGTTGATTTTGTAGCCTGAGATACTGCTATATTCCTTGATCACTTCTAAAAGTTTCATAGTAGAATCCCTGGTGTTTTCCAGATATACAATCATGTCATCTGTGAAGAGTGAAAGTTTAATCTCTTCTGAACCTATGTGGATGCCCTTGATCGCCTTTTCTTCCATTTAATACTTTTTATTGTTTGAATTCATTATAATGAATATATGTTCATTTTTATTTTAAAAATAAGTATCTAAATATAACATTTATTTGGTTTTTCTTTTCTTTTCTTTTTTTTTTGCAGTTTTGGTCCGGGCCGGGCTTGAACCTGCTACCCCTGGTATATGGGGCCAGCACCGTACTCCTTGAGCCACAGGCACCGCCCATTGGGTTTTTCTTTTAACCAACCTATTTCGGGGTCTGTGGGGAAGAGTTACCTTATGGTCAGAACAATTATTCTTTTAGAACTTCAAAAGAAGAAAGAAAACCCAGCAAGAAATAACAGATTCTCTACTAGAGTCAGCATCTGTTCATTGAAACTAAATCTAAAGTTAAGTGTTTGAGATTAGTAACCCACATAAAGCATTGTAAGCAGAAATGGCATCACAAAAAAGACAGCGGAGTTAAACAAAGAGGAAAACCCACCTGTACTATATCCAAAACCATGCCTGCTGAAACGGTTCCAAAACCAGCCAGCAAAAATGGCACAAGTATTTGCAAGGCCATGATGCCACTGGACTCCTTTGGTAATTTCTGGTTAGTTTCCACAATGACATCTTCATCACCATCACTAGATACGTCTTCATCTTGTAACATGGCAGTGGTTTCCGAAGTTTCCCTTCCATCACAGTAATTATAGTTGGCATAGTCATCGTACTTTTGGCCGCAGCTTGCGGATGCGTGCCCATTGTTGCCGTGAAAAGACTGCTCTGAGAAGCCGTGATACTCTACGTGCTGCTCAGATCTATTACTGAAAGTCTGGGCTGCAGTTGATAATCCATCCTGCCAGATGCCGTTGGATTTTTTGTGCCTGTCTTCCTGGTTTTTCTGATAAATTACTGGAACCATACTCAACAGCAAGTTTAAAAACTTATCAGATTGAATTGTATTTAAGTTGAAAGTCCAATCGATAAAACCTCTTCCGCTACTCAGACCGCCGCTTGTTTTACTGGTAATAGATTTCCCTTTACTGTTAGTCATATTGTCATTGCAAAGGATCCTGTTCTCCTCGGACCTCAAACTTCATGAACCGTAGCAGATGAATCAGAACCACACAGGTGCTGGTTTAAATTAAGTTGTTGACTTCATTGCGTAGACAATATTTCCACCAATAAAAGATGTTTAGAAATTCCACAGAGGGATTGGATCTGGAAAAAGAAAATTGAATAATTTTTAAAAATCAGATTAACTATCTTGACACCTATATTCTCATAAAGGTATAAAATACACATGCTCTTAAACCAACCCTGTGCTACTGATACCATACCCTGTGGGCTGAAAATACATTGTTTTGTAACACACAACTGCTTTGTATACAGAAATAACATGTGGGGCTCAATCTTGATTTATTGAGCATTTCTTTCTTCTTTTTTTATTTTTTTTTAAGACAGAGCCTCAAGCTGTCACCCTGGGTAGAGTACCGTGGCAGCACAGCTCATAGCAACCTCCAACCCCTGGGCTCAGGCGATTCTCCTGCCTCTGCCTCCCAAGTAGCTGGGACTACAGGCGCTCACCACAACACCTGGCTATTTTTTGATTGCAGCTGTCATTGTTGTTTGGCCCAGGCTGGATTTGAACCTGCCAGCTCAGGTGTATGAGTATTTCTTGTACTCAAACTTAGTTAAAAGTGTTTCTTATCCTTGCATACTTTATGTAATCAATACCCATGTAAGTTCTTCAACTGCCTCTAACATTCTACAGTGAACAAATTTATTAAGCAATGGTTTTTATTACTATAGAGAGGACTCAGAATCAAAGTCTGAGTACAACAAACTGCCAGCGCAAAACAAAAGGTAAAGCACGTGGCTCTGTACTTTTTATTTACTTTTTTTTTTGAGACAGAGTCACTGTCTATGACTATGTCACCCTCAGTAGAGTCTCGTGGCATCACAGCTCCCAGCAACCTCAAACTCTTAGGCTTAAGCGATTCTCTTGCCTCAACCTCCCAAGTAGCTGAGACTACAGGCACGGCCACAATGCCCAGCTATTTTTGTTGTTGTTATAGTTGTCAATGTTGTTGAGCAGGCCTGAGTCAGGTTCAAACCCGCCAGCCTCAGTGTATGTGGCCAGTACCCTAACCACTGAGGTATGGGTGCCAAGCCAATAGCTGTGTACTTTAAACATTAAATAATAAACCACATTACTTTATTTGCAACTTAATATAATATATATTTGGTTACTAAAAAACGAAGAGACAATGATGTTTACTGCAAAATCGCTTGGTGTAGGTATCCTGAATACTCCCTAGCTCATTTATTTCACATATAAAATGAGGTTGGAGTCCTATTTGTAGTTCTGCCATATACAAAATTCATAATAATTGATTTAGGAGTATAATTCTTTTGTTATCTAGGAAATAACCAAACTAAAAAGAGATTACAGATAATTCACTTCATCTTCCATTTTGCAAGCCAACCAAAAGAAGCCTGAAGCTTGTAATGTCATGGTTCTCAAAGTCTGCTCTGGCCCAGAACCCCAGAGGAAGCTCGCAATTGGCCAGCCAGTAACTAGATTCTCTCTGACGCGGTGATTTTCAACCAGTGTGCCATTGGTATGCCATGAGAGTGTCCTAGGTGTGCCATGAAAATTTTAAAGATGGTTGATTAAATTATTTTTGGAGGAAGTTCAAAGTATATTCTTTAAGTATATTCTTTATTTTAGTCTTTTTTCCTTTGATCAGCATAATTTAAGTGTGCCACAGAAGTTTAACTACAGGTTCAAGTGTGCTGTGAGATTAAAAAAAGGATGAAAAACGCTGCCCTAAGGCTTTGAACTAAGAGACACAGAAACATGCTGTCCAAGGGCAATGAACACTGAAGCTGCAAGGTCATCAGCACCTGTCCGGGTAGACAGCCTAATTATGTGGACAACTGCTGCTACAGCTGGGAGGCTTTCAAAGCCATCTATCATCTATCACGATGGGTCGAAAGGACCAGGTGTTTCTCAGGAGCACCCAGGCCTGTCTCAGACTTCTAAGATTATCCAAGATAAAAACAATTGGCACTAACGTGATAAGGGATCGATGGCCCTACTCTCTAATGGCACTGCCTACCTACCAAGCGAGACCAAGAATTGTTGTTGTCAGTACTTCTGCTTTTAATGAAACCGATTACATTCTTCAGTGCTTGTTTTTAATGCCTCAGCATACCCGTCTCTTCTCTGGCTAGGAAGGTCAATAGCACGGAGTGAGAAGAGGGGAAAAGGGGACAGCACAGGAGAGCGGCGGTCCTAAGGCCAGGCTCCGCTCTCGTCACTAACTCACTTTTTCTCCCCCTTTGGATTATGGAGGGGTCTGGGAATTCTCCCTGGAGGACATTTTAAAAATACAGATTCCGGGCGGTGCCTGTGGCTCAAGGAGGAGGGCGCTGGCCCCATATACCGGAGGTGGCAGGTTCAAACCCGGCCCTAGCCAAAAACTACAAATATATATATATATATATATATATATATATATATATATACAGATTCTGGGCGGTGCCTGTGGCTCAAGGAGGAGGGCGCTGGCCCCATATACCGGAGGTGGTGGGTTCAAACCCGGCCCTAGCCAAAAACTACAAATATATATATACAGATTCCAGGGCGGTGCCTGTGGCTCAGGGGGTAGGGTGTCAGCCCCATATACTGGAGGTGGCGGGTTCAAACCCAATCCCAGCCAAACTGCAACAAAAAAATAGCCAGGCATTCTGTCAGGCACCTGTAGTCCCAGCTACTTGGGAGGCTGAGGCAAGAAAATCACCTAAGCCCAGGACCCCAGACCTACAGACTCAGAATATGTAAATTGGAGGGCATAAATGTTTTTGTAAAAACCTCTCCAAGTGATTATGGTGCAAACTTTCCATGGATTTGCCCTGAGAATCCAATGAGTAGATTAAGTACTAGCTGCCATTTTTGACTCTCGCAGGCTGGTAAGTACATAGAGAAGGTTGGTGTTTAGTGAAAATAAGATGAATGGAATCAACGGCCAGAGCGAAGCCAAAATGAAATCAAGTAGTCCCAGAAAGAGAGAGCTGGCCAGAACAGCTGCCTGAGAGCCTTCCAGGTAATAAGAGGGTCAGCTCTGCCTCTAGAACTTACGAGATTCCCTGCAGCCTTACATGAGTTAGACTGAGTGCGTTTCTGTTCCTTCACCTCATTCACCTTTTTTCTTTTCTTTTCTTTTCTTTTTGCAGTTTTTGGCCGGGGCTAGGTTTGAACCTGCCACTTCCAGTATATGGGGCTGGTTCCCTACTCCTTTGAGCCACAGGCACCATTCTCATTCACCTTTTTTCATAATAATGAGCACTTTATCCTTTCTTCAAGAGGTTTTTTTTTTTTGAGAGTCTCACTATCTTGCCCTCGGTAGAGTGCCGTGGCCTCACAGCTCACAGCAACCTCAAACTCTTGGGCTTAAGTGATTCTCTTGTCTCAGCCTCCCAAGTAGCTGGAACTACAGGAGCCTGCCACAATACCCAGTTATTTTTTTGGTTGTAGTTGTCATTGTTATTTAGTTGGCCCACGAGCCTCAGTGTATGTGGCTGGCACCTTAACCACTGTCGAGCCACCCCAAGAGGTCTTTTTTTTTTTTTTTAGAGACAGTCTCACTTTATTGCCCTCAGTAGAGTGCCGTGGCATCACAGCTCACAGTCTTGAGCTTAAGTGATTCTCTTGCCTCAGCCTCCTGAGTAGCTGGGACTACAGGCACCCGCCACAACGCCCAGCTATTTTCTTGTTGCAGTTTGGCCGGGGCAGGGTTCAAACCCGCCACCCTCAGTATATGGGGCTGGCACCCTACCCACTGAGCCACAGGCACTGCCTTACCCCTAGAGGTCTTTAATCAAATAAAATACAAAAAAGAGAGGGAAAAAAAAAAAAGAAAAACCCCAACTCCAAGGGAATGAGCTATAATACAGGTCTCTTCCACAGACCAGTGATGGGCAACTTCTTCCTCCTAAAGCAGAATTATCAAGTTGATCAAAAGAGAAATGCAAGTAAACAAGAAAGAGACAGCTTCACCATTCAGCCCCTTTCTAAAGTGCAGAAAGCTCAAAATATGTGCTTTGAAAATGTGACTAACTAGCAACACGAGTAGGAAAATGAAGAGGAAGAAAAGAAAAGGGGGAATTTCCCCAAACTAGTCATCCCTCTTAGAATATTTGCCAGACTTGGGTAGGCACACATTCCACCCTGAGTTGGCCACAGACATACACATTCAGCTCATCCTTTGTCTCCTAGTATTCTTACTTTATATAACCTATTCTGGGTTAGATGGAGAGACAGGTACTCAAGTAGGACCACTGTACACAGGGACCATATAAATTTGTGTAAATTTAAAAACAGAGTGCCTCCTGGAAAAAGGCAGCCCCATGAGTGGAGCTTTGGGCTGAATTTCAGCCGCCACCCTCTCCCCTCAACCAAGCATCCTCACGCGATGCAGAATCCACAGAACCTTCCATATCAGACTGGGCAGTTGGGCGAAATACCAAACCATGCTTCAAGAACAGGAACACATATGGTGGACAGGATTTGCTGCTTGATCAGCATCTTTCCCCAATTTTTTCAGCTAATAGCACCTGTTTTCTGGGGAAAACTGTTATTTATTTCCTGAGATTCTGGTAGGTCTGTCAATTTCAGCATCCTACCCTTCCAGACCACAGTAAGGACAAGTGGCTCAAAAAGGACCTGAGTCCTTTCCTGGAATATATTTGTCACTTATTATTTCCTAAGTACCTGCTGGATACTGGGGCTACAGTGATGAACAAAACAGGAACAGTTCCTGTTCTAATGGATTTTACCTTGCAGAGGGAAGAAAAAACAATAATCAGGTGGGCAAATAAATAAATGAGATAATTTGTGATCAAGGCTATGAAGGAAACAGTTGATTTAACAAAGAATGAAGGACTTCCAGGGCTACTCTGAATAATGATTCTGAAGCTGTCACTCCACCTTCCTCCTCAGGACCAAGTTCCCTCCCCCTCCATCACCACTACTTGGCGGAAAGGCCGTTTACATTAGAGGAGGATCTGTAGAGAGAGAGAATCAGAGCCAGGAGATGGCGGGAGGTCTTAACACTTGATTAGAACCTCAGTGCCATACATACTGATCTGCCTAAGTACAGTCAATAATTGGCTTCATTGCTTAAGCTACTCTTGAGTGGTGTTTGTCCAAACAGCTGTTTCTTCTTTCTATTTTTAATAATGTAGTTTGGAAGTACTAGGAATTACCTTGCTCCAAGTGCACTCCACAGAGCACATCCCACCATCCTACACTGAGGAGAATAGGGAGGGGGGTTATTCTTCATCATACTCAGCTCATTAGCTTTGTATTGTGCATGCTTTGCTTATTGACAAGGTCTATTACCTCCTTAAAGACCCCTTAAACTTTTTTCCTTTAACAAAAGAAATCACTTAGAAACTCTTCTTGTTGAATAATGGATTATAATCAAAATAGCCTTGTAGTCAATTTAAAATGGGCAATGTTCATAGATACCACTAAATAAAAATCAGTTGTTTGATATTTTTTTGTTGTTTTTGTTTTTGAGACAGTCTCACTTTATTGCCCTGGGGAGAGTGCCATGGCATCACAGCTCACAGCAACCTCAAACTCTTGGGCTCAAGCGATCCTTCTGCCTCAGCCTCCTAAGTAGCTGGGACAACAGGTGCCCACCACAACGCCTGGCTAGTTTTTTCCATTTTTAGTAAAGACGGGGTCTCGCTTTTGCTCAGGTTGGTCTCAAACTCGTGAACTCAAACAATCCACCCACCTCGGCCTCCCAGAGTGCTAGGATTACAGGAGTGAGCCACCGTGCCCTGCCTCTGTTTTTAATATGAGTTCTATTGTGAAACCCAGCCAGCTTGAAATATCAAAGAGGTGTTTTGGTAAGGGGGTGGCTAATGAGTGCACAGTGCATCAATGGTTCAAGAAGTTCTGTTCAGGGTGATTTTAATCCTAAAAATGAGCCACATGGGCAGCACCTGTGGCTCAGTGAGTAAGGCGCTGGCCCCATGTACAGAGAGCAGCAGGTTCAAACCTAGCCCCAGCCAAATGGCAACAAAAAATAGCCAGGCATTGTGGCAAGCGCCTATAGTCCCAGTTACTCGGGTGGGTGAGGCAAGAGAATCGCCTAGGCCCACTGGAGGTTGCTGCGAGCTGTGACGCCACAGCGCTCAACCGAGGGCGATACAGTAAGACTCTGTCTCAAAAAAAAAAAAAAAAAAAAAAAAAAAGAGCCACATGGTGGATAAGGATGAGCTGAAAGCTGTAGTGGATGGAAGTGAATCCATCTCAAGCTATTCATAAATCAGCAACAAGGTTTGACATTACTATTCCAACAGCATTGGGTGATTTGAAACAAATTGGCAAAGTACAGAAGCTGGATAGATGGGTTCTGGGTGAATTAATTAAACAAGTGTCAGAAGAGAAATTGTCTCCAAGCTTGCCTTTCTTTGCTGTCATGACATAAAGAGGATTTTCTACACCATATTGTTACATGATGATGCAAAATGGATTCTTTCTGACAATCTCAAGTGTGCAGGACAATGGACAGATAAAAGATGAAGTGCTAAAACACTCTGAAACGAAATGTTCATCAGAAAAAGTAAATGTCTGGCAGTCCAGTGCTGGTACCATGCACTATAGCTTCATGAAACCCGGTCAACTGATCACAGCAGATGTTACAGCAACCAATGGGATGAAATGACGAGGATGCTTGTGATTAAGCAACTGACATTGGTCCACAGAGACAGGCCATTCTTCTTGCAAAGCAACACGCTATTGCACAAATAACACTGCCCAAACTACAGAAACTGGACTTGGAAATTCTCTGTTACCCACTGTATTCACCAGACCTTGCACCAAGTGACTACCACTTCTTCTAGGCATTGGACCACTTCTTGCAAGGCGAGAAGGCCCACCTCAGCCCACCTCGGCCCACCTCGGCCTCCCAGGGTGCTAGGATTATAGGCATGAGCCACCGTGCCAGCCCCAAAACAATGTTCTTAGTAACACTATTCATAGTAGAACAAAAATGAATTTATTCCTCAAGAAAGGATAAATTGTGGCACATTTGTACCATGGCATAAAGAAGAAGGGCATGATAAACACCAATTTCAAGAGCTTATATTTGGTAAACTGGCAAAAAAATACACAGGGGATTCAAAGTAGGGGTTCTATTTTTTTAACTTGATGGTGGGTAGCTAAAAATGTTTATTGTTCTTTAAATTGTGCATATACCTTATAGGAGTACATCAGTATGAATGATATTTTGACAGATTTAATTACTACTCCCAATTATTGCTCTCCTTTAAGAGGATTATCGTTGCTATTACCTGCATGGTATTTGCAAGGACTGTGAAAAGATTACACTTCCTTATCTCCACTAGCCTCAGGTTTGGTCATGTGACTCACTTTGGCCAACAGAATAAGGGCAGCAGTGACATCTGCAAGCAGAAACAATTCAACTATGTCTTCTTTTTCCCTCTGTCATAAGAATGGTACATTGGGCGGCGTCTGTGGCTCAGTGAGTAGGGCGCCAGCCCCATACACTGAGGGTGGTGGGTTCAAACCCAGCCCCGGCCAAACTGCAATTAAAAAATAGCCGGGCACTGTGGCGGGCACCTGTGGTCCCAGCTGCTCGGGAGGCTGAGGCAAGAGAATCACCTAAGCCCAAGAGGTGGAGGTTACAGTGAGCTGTGACGCCACAGCACTCTACCGAGGGTGACAAAGTGAAACTCTGTTTCTAAAAAAAAAAAAAAAAAGAATGGCACATCCAAGGCAGTTGCTGCTTAAAGAGACTGGGTCCCAGGACAGAGACAAGGGGAGAGCTGCAGCTTCCACACCAACCTGTATAGTAAGCCAGATGGAAGAAATGCAGCGTGGTCCCTGAAAGCCACTGAGCGCTTGGACTTGTTAATTACCATAGCATACCCCAACATATTTTAAAAAGGAATCGGACCCACAGATTCCTATCCACTTTACTTGGGAATCTCTCTGATTACTGAACACTACAAGTTCTCAGTCTATGATCAAGGAGATTTAAGACAGTGATTTCAAAACAGTTAAATCTCATAAAGCAGTACAATTTTCTTCCCCAATTTTACCAAATTAAAAGCTCTTTTCCCTTTAAAAAAAAAAAAAAAAAAGTACATATTTTAACGCCAAAAATGCAGAAGGGACAAAATCTCAGAAAGGGAGTCCTTGTCATTGAACACATTTAGATCTATGGAAAGACTCATTCCACGTCCCCTGTGAAAGCTCCATCATGGTTCATCACTGGTCTACAGAGTCATGTCAGAGAACCACTGACTTAACAGAAAAATAAACTGATTCCAGATATTCTACTTTACTTCCCACCTACAAAAAAAAATTAATGCTAAAATTGCTTATTGAATTGTTTTTTAAAAGTTAAGAAAAGGCGGTCAGGCATGGTGGCTCACGCCTGTAATCCCAACACCGTGAGAGGCCGAGGTGGGTGGCTTGCTTGAGCTCAGGAGTTCAAGACCAGCCTGAGCCAGAGCGAGACCTGGTCTCTAAAAATAGTAGGGTATTGTGGCGGGCACCTATAGTCCCAGCTACTCTGGAGGCTGAGGCAAGAGAATCGCTTGAGCCCAAGAGTTTGAGGTTGCTGTGAGTCGTGATGCCATGGAACTCTGCTGAGGGTGACATAATAAGCCTCTGTCTCAGAAAAAAAAAAGTTAAGAAAAGGAAGTATATTATAGGTGTGTGGATTTACCAAACCAGAGTTTTGGAGAAAATCTGCCCATTATTGTACTAACAGACACATGTGCCATTGCAAAGTTAAATAATAATGCTTAGAAAACCAGGAGAGCTGTGAGTTAGGAGGCGTAAGTCATGCCTAATTACTAAGAAAGGTATTCAATGGGGGGGGGGGGTTAATATTTTGTCTTCTTCCCAGTAATTATCTCAATCAAAAGTCTCAAAACTTGTTGAGCAGGTGGGTGTTTTATATTTATATGAACACACTAAAAACCACAAATCTCCCTCCCTCTCTCTCTCATATACACACACAAAGTAACCTAGCAGTCAAGGCAAGCCACTGTGCTTGGCATAGTAGACTTTTAGGTATCAGTTTCATCAACTAAACTCTTTCAGATATCAGTTTCATCGACTAAACTCTTGAGCTTCTCCATTTCTTATCAAAAATTCCTTTTCCTAAAGAATTGACTATCAGAGTGCCTTTCTCAGCACATATTCCAAATGGTCTTCAATAATCATCCCTTTAGTTTTCTAGTGTTCACTCTAACACATTATTTCTTTTGCCACTCTGGAAGTCTACATTCTGCTCCTTTCATTTCCTCTTTTAAGCCCGGGTCTTCTACGTTTCTGTTTGTTATTAAAACGTACATAGTTACAAAACAGGATGTATTATGTGGTCAGTTAAATTAGCTTTCAAAGACGTCACACCAAACGAAACCAACCTCAGCTGCTATCATATAAATTATTTCCTTATTTTATAAAAAATTTGTAAATTCCTCTGAATACCCAGTAAGTATTTGAAATACTTAATGGTTTAATTGTATGGTAGGTTCATAAAAATAAGGATTTATGCCTATTTAGTTTGCTTATTGCAGTATTCAAACAGCAGGACGGCTTTATGGCTGCTCGGTTTTCTTCAACCACTTTCATGTAAAGATCTAAACGTGTGGCCGGGTGCGGTGGCTCACGCCTGTGATCCTAGCACTCTGGGAGGGCGAGGCAGGTGTATCCTTTGAGCTCAAGAGTTAGAGACCTGCCTGAGCAAGAGAAAGACCCTCCTTCCTTGTCTCTACTAAAATAGAAAACTTAGCCAGGCATTGTGGCAGGCACCTGTAATCCCAGCTATTCAGGTGGCTAAGCCAGGAGGATCGCTTGAGCCCAAGAGTTTGAGGTTGCTGTGAGCTATGACTTTGTCTCAAAAAAAAAAAAAACCAAAAAACAAAGAAGAGAAGAGAACCTGTGTAAACTTAAGTTCTCACCCTCAAAGGGATGTCAACCTTTTGTCTTCTGTGCCACACACCGGAAGAATTATCGTCTTGGGCCACACATTAAATATACAAACACTAATGAAAGCTGATGAGCAAAAAAAAAAAAAAAAAGGCCCAGTGCATAATTTTCATGATATCCACCACCACAGACAAACAAAACGTCCTCCATAATTCACATGAGGTCACACTTGGTAGAGTGCTGTGGTGTCACACCCCACAGCAACCTCAAACTCTTGGGCTCAAGAGATACTCTTGCCTCAGCCTCACAAGTAGCTGGGATGACAGGCAGCTGCCACAACACCCAGCTGTTTTGTTTTTTTACATGCAGGGTCTCATTCTGCCTCAGGCTGATCTCGAACTCCTGAGCTCAACCAATCTGCCCACCTCAGCCTCCCAGAGTGCTAGAATTATAGGTGTGAGCCACTGAGCATGGCATAGTAGACTTTTAGATATCAGTTTCACGGGCGGCTCCTGTGGCTCAAAGGAGTAGGGCACAGGCCCCATATGCCAGAGGTGGTGGGTTCAAACCCAGCCCCGGCCAAAAACTGCAAAAAAAAAAAAAAAATAGAATTAGATATCAGTTTCATCAACTAAACTCTTTCAGATATCATTTTCATCAACTAAACTCTTTAGCTTCTCCATTTCTTATCAAAAATTCCCTTTCCTGAAGAATTTAATATCAGATTGCCTTTCTCAGCACATATTCCAAATGGTCTTCAATAATCATCCCTTTAATGATTATTCATTCTAATGTTCCTCTCTAACACCACTTTCTGCCTTTCCCTCCTTACCAAGTCATCCTCCCATAGTAACTCATCTGAACTCATGGGGACACGGTAGGACCCCAGACTTGACTATGGAATTATAGCAAAGAAATCTCTTCTCCATTGGACCTAACCATACAGCTATTACTAAAATCATTTCTCAGCTCAGCACCCAGTGGCTAGGATGCCAGCCACATACACCAGAGCTGGAGGGTTTGAATACAGCCTGGGCCTGCCAAACAACAATGACAACTACAACCAAAAAATAGCTGGGCATTGTGGTGGGCACCTGTAGGCCCAGCTACTTGGGAGGCTGAGGCAAGAGACTCGCTTAAGTCCAAGATTTGGAGGTTGCTGTGAGCTGTGACACCACAGCACTCTACCCAGGGTGACAGCTTGAGACTCTGTCTCAAAAAAAAAAAAAAACAAAGATACCGAAAGAGCAGTCAAAATGAAATGACTAAAACACAATTAGCGATTTTCCTACTACTTACCATTTTAAAAAGAGAATTCTTTAAAGTTAAAGTTATCAATTTGGTTTCCCACTGATGATTCCCATGTAATAGAGATGACATAATGAATTTGTATCTTGGCCTTCAAAAGTCAAAACTTAGGCGGCACCTGTGGCTCAAGGAGTAGGGCACCAGCCTCACATACCAGAGGTGGTGGGTTCAAACCAGGCCCTGGCCAAAAACTGCAAAAAAAAAGTTAAAACTCAAGGGTGGCGCCTGTGGCTCAACGGAGTAGTGCACCGGCCCCATATGCCAGAAGTGGCAGGTTCAAACCCAGCCCTGGCCCCCCAAAAAATAATAATAAAAATAAATTAACTAATAAATGTATAAAAGTTAAAACTCAAGATAATAATATAAAATAAATTTCCAGAATTCCAAATGTTCTATCACTGTTTGCCTGAGGTACAATCCATGGTATCTATTTAAAAACATATAACTCAGGTAGAAAAGTAAATGGATCTCTTTTGCTCAATTCCTATAGCTTACCAAGGAAAAAGATTCTAGCAATGATTCTGGATATGATTCTAAAGAATGAAAGTGATACAGATGCAAACAGTGTAACTTAAATGTGTATACCATCATATTAATCTGAAATTTTAGAAAAAATTAAATTAAAAAAATTTTTAAAGAGATCACTTAAAAAAAAGAAAAGAAAAAAAGGTAACTTCAGTTACTATTCCCTAAACTTTATAAGGTGACTAGTACAAAGAGAAGCTGAGTCACAGTAATTTATATAGTTTATCTTACAATTTTATCGTTGTTCAGCTCATTTGAAATTGAAGTATAAAAAGTAGTACCCAACAAATACTGTCCTCCCTGATTAAGAGGATCACCTCTAAAGTATAATTAAAGTAACTCCATTTTTTCTTTTTATCTGAAGTATATACAGATCCTTTGGCTTAAATTGGAAACTTTCCATTTAAACTGAATTCAAGAACTCACATCGGTTTCATTTAGGTAATAGGTACTGACGTCAAGCTTTATGGACAAGTTTAGTGAAAAGCCAATTTCTTCAAAGTTTACTGCCACATCAGGAACACTGAATTGCTGTAAAATTAGTGGTCCTGAATTCTCTGCACAAACGCAAAAGCATGAAAAGTCATAGACACGATTCCGCTACTGATATCCGAAAGCCAGCTGATTATATAAAACAATCACTTATTTCTAAGGTTATCTACAGACAGAAAAAAATAATGCCATAAAATTCATCAGTCCCCAAGTTTCTATATGCCTAAAAGACAGCCACTCATTTGTAAAGAGTTTATGCCTAAAGAAATAATAGTGGGGTCTAATAAATCCTCAATGCATCTCAAATAATTTTTCAAAGGAAGCCAAACTCAGGGCAACTGATTTTGTTCGCAGAATCACAACCCCAGATCCCCTCTCCCCCAGATATAACAGAGAACTTTGTTTAAGAATTTTTATTTGGAAAAAGGATACATCAAAAGTCAGCCAACAAATCAACTAAAACGTAACCCACATTTAGACCAGCTCTGCTTACTGAGAAAATATTGACAGAATAAATATGGTATGTGTCCAAAGAATTAAGTTGCATAAACAGAGTACGTTTTATTCTACTAAGTGCTATCAGTAGATTATACCTAGCTCCTATCAAGCCAACCAACTGAAACGGGAAAAAACAATTTGATTTTTTAACTAAGAATTTTAATTAAATTGAAAGTAATACATACATAAACTGTTTTTATAATACAAGAAGCAAACACCTGCCAAAAGTACTAAGGCTGCTTATTGAAACAAGCCAACAAACAAATGAATAGCAAAGAAGTTACATTAAAGAACTCTTTCAAAATTGAGGCTGCTTTTTTTTGGGGGGGGAGACAGAGTCTCATTATGTTGCCCTCAGTAGAGTGCTATGCCATCACAGCTCACAGCAACCTCAAATTCTTGGACTTAAGCGATTCTCTTGCCTCAGCCTCCCAAGTAGCTGGGACTACAGGTGCCCGCCACAACGCCCGGCCATTTTTTTGTTGTTGTTGCAGTTGTCATTGTTGTTTAGCAGGCCTGGGCCGGGTTCAAACCCTCCTGCCTCAGTGTATGTGGCCAGCACCCTAACCACTGAGCTATGGGCACTGAGCCACGTACTTCTATTTTTTTAAAAGCCCTATTTCTTGTAGATTGTTTTTATAAGCTGACTCAATACCTTTTTGTAACAAGATAGAGTATGAAGAAAACATAAAACATTTCCTGACCTGTTTTGCCTGATAAATCCAAAATAGCTAAATTTAGAAACTAAATTAATTACAATTCACTAGTATATCAAATGAGTAGAAACTGTAGTTAACAGAAATCATTCCAACGAACACTTTAATAACTTTACCCTGAGTACATTCTTAGACTCTTGGAGTTCAATTTTTTACATACAAATCCACTTCTGGAACCAAATCAGAACATACATTTGACTTCGTATAATTAAACTGAAAATTGAAAGCTTCCAGGATGTTAGGAGTTAGTGCACTTGACCTGACTTAGGGAAAGAGCAGTTTGGGAAAGGTAGGAGATCTGCGGTCTTTGCTCCTGTTTAGGTACCAAAAAGATGCCAATGGGTCAAAGTTTTTAGGAAAAATAAATAAATAAAAAGCTTTTTGGGAGAAAGAAGAGAAGGCAATATGTCAATGTTTAAAAGAAAAACAATTTCCTTTTTAAGAAAAGTGAAAGGAAAAAATTACCTGATACATGTAAGGTTATCATTTTTATTCAGCATTTTTAGACCAAGAATGTGCCCTAATTTTCCTGCTATCACATTTCAAATATTTTCTCTCTTTCCCCTATCCCCAGGGTGAAGCAACACCCATGGGCTGGCTGCACCTAAAGTACATTACCTTCCTTCAAATGATGAAATGGGAGCAAAGGACGCCTCCCATGCCATGGTCGTCCCCAGGCAGTGGCCTAAAATCACCTTCACCACACACACCTTCACAGTGGCACCATCCAGGGCGAGGAACCCAGATCTCTACCCTCCTCAAACTGCTCTTTCCCTAAGTCAGGTCAAGTGCACCAACTCACTAGCAGAGACTATATGCAGATTAGCAAATTATAGGTACACAGTGTTCATGTTACTCAACCATCCTGGCATCAGACTGAAACACTGACCTAACTTGTTTAGTATCTTTACTCCCTGCAATCAAGTCTCTCTTTGACCCTTTGGTTAAGGCTGAGCACTATTATATTCAAATATCAGGAGTTTCTTCCTGGAACATTACAGGGGTACACACATTTTGGTTACATAATTTGCTTCTGTACGTTTTGAGTCAAAAGGTTGTAAGTGTGCCCTTTACCCAGAATGTGTGTGGGTTCTAAGCCCAACTCAAAATTCAAGCCCAAAGACTAACACAGCTGCCATGTAGTGGTCTTTGCTCATGAAAATATCCAGTCATTTTTTTTATTTTTTATTTTTTATTGAGTCATAGCTGTGTACAATAATTCAGTCACGGGTATGTCCAGTCATTTCAAAGAGTATTTCTAGTATCTGCTGACATACAGTTTTCTTTTATTCTTTTTCTTCTTTCCACATAAATAAAATGTATTCAATGTTAAAAATAAAAAAGCCAAAGATAAACAAAAACTATTTATCTGGGTGGCACCCGTAGCTCAGTGGGTAGAGCGCCGGTGACATACATGAGGCTGGCGGGTTTGAACCTGGCCTGGCGCCTGCTAAACAACAATAACAACTGCAACAAAAAAATAGCCAAGTGTTGTGGCGGTGTGTGGTGGGCGCCTGTAGTCCCAGCTACTTGGGAGGCTGAGGCAAGAGAATCGCTTAAGACCAAGAGTTTGAAGTTGTTGTGAGCGGTGATGCCACAGCACTCTACCAAGGGTGACATGGTGAAACTCTGTCTCAAAAAAAAAAAAACAAAACACAGATCATAGTGCCTTATTCCATTGTCATCCCCTGCCAGACCTCCCTGCTCTGCTGGAAGGGTGTGGCTTTTTTCTCCCTATCTCTGTCCACCTGTCACTTGCACTCACACTCTCCCACTCCCAGGGAGCCATGGGGGGGAAAGATCCCTACCCCAGCCCCCCTCACTCCCTTCCTGAGGGCTGTAGCCAGCCCCTCCTACCACCAGGGCACTCACTAGCCTCTCTAGCCCAGGACAGAAAAACTGTGCTTCAGATGGGTGCATACTCTGCCTCTGACTCCCCAGCAGGTCCTCTGCCTCTTACCTCTAGCCAGGAGGATGCTATAGTCTATTCATTCAAGACTGGCTCCATCTGACCCCTTTCTGGGCCCGGGACTGTGGTTACAGGCCTCAGCCTCATCTCATCCCAGAGGCATTGGGACAGGAGAATAGGAATTCTTTCCTCCAAACCAGATGAGGTGTGCCCCCCCCACCCCACGGCCCTTCTGAGGGGGTATACTAAATGTTTACTTAAGCAATACCCTGTTTACAGCTGGAGGAGAAATATGCCCATCACTGTAGAGATTTGCTACTCTGGACAGGGCCTGCCCTCCTT
>CAUYRH010160615.1:0-26212 GCA_963574655.1 Perodicticus potto
TGTCTTCATACAATAACTAAGAAAATGCCATGAAGGCTATGTTAAACAGTTTGATGAAAACATTTCAGATTGTATATGAAACCAGCACATTGTACCCCTTGATTGCACTAATGTACACAGCTATGATTTAATAAAAAAAAATTACTCAATAAAAATTAATCTCTTCAAGATGAATTCAGTTGGACTACATAGTACTGTATACATTTTTTAATATTTTTTATTAAATCATAGCTGTGTACATGTATACATTTTTATTGAAATGTTCAAAATTAGGATGATGTCAGCATGCTGCCTTGATTTTAAATATTTACACTAACTTCCCAGATTGGACAGTCATTACCATTCTTATAAAATCATATCATCTTTACACAGGTACTTCACTCTTTTTTTCTGGCACAAAATGGGATGTAACCGACAAGAATCTGTCTTCAATTAATCTCATAGAAATTTTTAATGTTTCATGAGAAACAGCAATTGCAAGTTTCTCAAACTTGTTTGCATATTAGAATCACATGGGGATCTTTTAAATACTCCAAAGCCTATGCCTCACCCCAGAATAATGAAATCCCCATCTGAGGGGTGGAGGGGAAACAAGTGGCAGGACTTGTGAAGCTCCCATATTGTTCCTATGTGCAGACTATTTGAGGACCATGGATTTAATTAACTTTGAGACTGGAAACAGAATACAGTCTCTGCTGCCTTCCACATAGAACTCTAGATTTCGGGGGGGCAGCCACTAAATGGAACATAAAATTCTATTTGGGTAATGATACCTCACTATTCATAACAAGAGAAAAAGGAATGCCTTAGCAAATGTTTCTGAATGCTTAATAGGACATGATGATAGACTAGTAAAACTTTACGGTGAGTGACAAATAAGACTTTCTAACGATTTATCCTCTGCTCAGGAAAATGGGCAAAGGCATCAATAAACTGTGGCAAATACTAGGAGGGAAATGCTAATTAAGCATCCAGGGAAAAGTGAGAAGGAATATCTTTTGCCAAAACCTTTGGGGTTTGTAGGTAATTTGATAATAAGGTCCCCACATGTGTTACTTTCCTATTTATTTAAATAGAAATGCGATTGCTTGTGCAGTTTGACTGATGTATGTGAAATTAAATTGTTTAATTTCCAGTTCTACCTCAAGGTTAGACATTCAGGGATAATTGACTTATACACTAAACATCCAAGTGTGTTTCCTCTGCTCCAGTGTTTCCTTTGAAGTAGAGAGGAGGCTTATCCTCAGGGAAGGCCTCTGTCTACAGCAATTGCCAGACAGGTGTCAAAGCTTCCTATAGTGGAGAAGAGGAACTCAGCATTGCATATTCTATCTAACTAGATTCACTGATTCTGTTTTTTTTGTAATATATTATGGATCACACTTTGTTATATCAAACATGAATAAATAATATGCAATCCTATAGTCACTGGCTTCAAATAAAGTCGGGGTTACTGGAGATAATATCTCAAATTACACAAAAAGGGTATTAACTGGGGATATAATGCAAGTATTTGAACAGGTTCATTCCAAGGCTAGTTAGTGGTAGTGCCAGGCTTAAAAGCAAGGTCTCTTCACTGCCAATGTGTGTTCTTTTCTCTATGTCTCCATGCATAGAATCATTATGTAGCCTTTCCTGCCATACTTTATAATAGTGAAATGAAAATAAGTTATGCTGATGACCAGAGTTTAAGTGATACCAAGCAAAGTGTTAAGAACAAAATGAAACAAAAACAAATAAACAAAACAAAGAATGAAGGAGAATGGGATCAGGCAGAAATCTTTCTAGTATTTATCTTTGTTCCTTAGCGCCTCTCTCGTCCTGATGAGAACCAGTAGGGTGGGCAGTATTGCTGTGGGCCTTATAAACTGAGTTTGCCCAGGCACTGGTAAGTCTGAGTCTTAGTGCCTTAGGAAACGATGATTCTTTCAGTATTTTAAAATTCATTTTATTTACACCCTGGTTGGCATTACGGAGAGCCCTGTGAGACCTCCTCTTGCCAAAAGCTTGTGATGTAATGTGAGTCCACCCTTATCAATTTTTCAGGGAGCTTAGTTCAATTCATATAAAGGCAAGGGTTCTATCATATTACCTTTTTTTATTGAAGGTTCCAACGACCTTTGTGCAGCTGGAGTTGTCTCCCCCACAGACTCCACACTTGTCGTACTGTAGCTTGGAGCCAATGATACCGTCACAGCCAGTCCTCACACACTTCCCCCGGACGCAGACAGAGTTACTGTACGGTCTACATTCAGTTCCGTCCGTCACCTGAGTCATTACAAACACAGTAGCAGTGGAAAAGATTGTGTGTAGTATTTAGTTCTTTTGGTAGACTAGCAACTTCTAATTTGTTGGTTTTGAGTTTGATTGAAATAGATTGAAAAAATACTCCAGCCCCCAAAAACATAATTTCCAGAAATGTCTAGCTGAAAAGCCTTTGACGTATTGTCAGAAAACAGATCTAAGATCAGTCTAAGTGCCACACTTTCTCTCTTGAACTTCATTCCAAGTGTGTTCGCAGACCGAGGTCCCGTCTCCATTTGCATATGCACAACACATTTCCACAGTGCAATCTGGGCTTTTCACTCTGACAGAAGCATCTTTTCATTCAGTGTGTGGAGTCGACCATCACTTGTCTGGAAAGGTAAATACGAGTACCCTCCAGAATGCAAAGATCCTTCTTTGTTGCATAAGTGTTACAATAACTTGACATTTAAAACCATTCATGGTTGGGAAGCATTCACTACTGGGTGATGAACTCTCAGACACCAGAATAAAGACAATCAGATCAGGGCAGAAAATGGAGTCTGAGGAAGCCAGAGGAAAGTGCTTTCTGGAAGAGACTGAATATCTTTTGAATACAGGAATTAGTAAATAGTTAAAAAGCTACTCATAAAATAGATGTATATAGACTGTGGCTTATGCATGTGAATATATGTTAAATATACCATATATACATGTATTACATATAAATCAACCTACATATTTTGTATTTGTGTATATACAAAACTCTTTCCTTTCACATACGTGTGTGTGAGTGGATGTTCGTGTGTGTGTAAAATGAATTAGGATATATTTCAACAGGTTAAAAGCTCTCCAGATGGTGGTATTTCCAGGAGATGTTTATGTTTTTACTTCTCTGTAATATTTCTAAATGACTATTTTTAACAAAAAAAGATATTTTAAAAATCACTTTTTTTTGGACAATTAGTTGGACATTTTATATTTCAGTAACATGTTGTAAATACCTGAAGGCCAAGTTTTAGAGGTGGTTTTAAATGTAGTACTTGTTTGCGAATTAGATAAACAATATCTGTAAATTGTTGCTTAACAATAATTGTAAGAAAAAAATATCCTGCTGTATATTTAGAAAATACTCATCTGTAAAAAATAGGAACTATCTCATGCACTCAAGTATTATAAAAGAAATAACTACGGGAACATTGATTCATATTAAGGTTGAAAGACAGAAGCTTGGGTCAGAGACGATGACCTTGACATTTACCTTCATTACTTATAAAAGGAATTCTTAAGCAAGTGATAGGAATATAAAAAATTCCCTTCCCTTCCCTTAAAGTCCCCTTTACAACTGTCTTTAGGACATATTGGTTGTTTTCCTGGCTGTTTTAAAGTTAAGGTCATACTTCTCCTTCCTTGATAGTGAGTTACACTTCCCAAAACATAGCTTTTGAAACATTTACTTAATCTCATTTATAAAATGATTTTTATTCATTGTATGAAGTTTGAAAACATAAAAATTATATAGATAAAATTAAAACCCTCCATAATCTAACCATCCCCCAAATAATGACTGTTTATATTTGGCATTCTCAGGCTTCAGTCTACCAAATAATTTCCATCACGGATGCCTACTGTTACTGGACAGTTGCGTGTAGTTACCTTTGGAGAAAATACCACATAGTAGCCGGTGCCCTTGGCTCTGCAGGTCAGTTTGCACACATCCCCGGGCAGGACGCCTGCGTATTTGGGAACCCATTCCACAAAGGTTTTGACTCCTTTTGCGTCAGACTGATAGCCATTTTTGGCCTCACACTGTTCATGACGAAATGATTTACCTAGGAAACAAACATGTTGCGTTATTACGTTATCTGTTCTGAAATTCGGATATATTCATGAGTGCGTAATAATTTTAAAGAGAATGTGTTTTTTTTTTGCACTGTCCCTTTATCCACCAGTGTTGATGGATTTTATATGTATATATAATATACAGTATTATTTGAATACTTTATTATTTCCAGTAATCATTTTAAAATCACTTATATATTTGTGGAACTATGCAATATAAGAAATTTATATCTTATCTCTTTCTCCAGCCTCCCCTACTTATTACTTCTAGAATACAAACTCCATGTGGTGCACGGTGGCTGCTGACACTTGGGAGCGGCGTACCGTTGGGTGGGCAGGGTGTGACGCTGCAGGAGCGGTAGATGGCCCTCTTCCCTGTGCAGTAGCGCCCATTGTTTCTGGGTGCAGGGTTATTGCACTGGCGATAGGCGAACTGTACGCCTCCCCCACAGGAGCGAGAACACTGACCCCAGGA
Source organism: Perodicticus potto (assembly GCA_963574655.1). NCBI lineage: Eukaryota > Metazoa > Chordata > Mammalia > Primates > Lorisidae > Perodicticus > Perodicticus potto. The sequence goes on from CAUYRH010160615.1 coordinate 4,562, forward strand.
TCCCCAAGACCCCCAGTTGCCATGGCTTGATGTCTGAAATAGAAAACAGAAGATAGTTTAACTTTGGAGAAAAACATTCAAAATGTACATTTAAAAATCACATTTAATGACACAGTGGAAACTTCATCATAGAAATAGTTAAATTTTCACTAAATTTAATCTGGGCATGCACTGCAATTACAGCACATTTCTACCTTGAAGTCGTTCACCTTTTCCAGTGTCCCCCCGCCCCACTCCTCCTGCCCCAGCTCCAAGCATCAGAGGGTCTGAAAAGCTCACCCTGAGTACTGAGCACACCACAGGCGATCACCTCCTGGCTTCTCTGAGCCATTTTAAACAATGTCTTCTGACATTGTATAACTCTGTTCATAATCACAGAACCATGTGAGCCTGAATCTGAGCTTGCAGTGTCTGATATCATGTTGATGGTTTTGCAGGAAGCTTGGCCTTATTGATTGTGTCTGCCTCTCTTTTTCCCTCCTTAGCACCGAAGGTCCACAGTGCTTTTGATGCTCTTCCACATCCCGACTGCGACAGACTCCGTGCTACATACATACGCGTATTTGACCTGGGTGTGGTTATCTTCCTAATCAGATGTCACAGATGCTGAGGTGCAGTAACACCACATACACACACACACCCCACAGGGAAAGAAGGAAGAGCCTTTTAATGATATCTTAAGTCTGTTCCTCTCGAAACATTCCAGGAGCAACTCCAAAAGGAAGAGTATTATGAATTGCTTTGCTAAAGAAATGTGAGAAAACTGCCTCTGGCTGCCCGTGTGAGGGTATCTGATGATGTAAAGTTGGGGCCACCCGGAAGACACAGGCAATGAGCATATGGCCATGTTCCTCTAGCGGTTCTCAACCTGTGGGTCGCGACCCCTTTGTAACAATGAAAATACATGGGGGCATTAGGAAGGCTGAGAACCACTGAGGGACTTGGATCTTGTGGGTGGGAGTGAGCACTTACTCGGCCCAGGCCTCAAGAAATCAGAAAGCAGCTGACCTGAGGTTGGACTGTGTACACGTGTGGTGGCAGACAGGTGTCCCTGGAGCAGCCATAGGTCACTTTAGCTCCTAGATTTAGATTGACTAACTATGGCGGGGGGGAAATGATCATTTTGGAGCTCACCAAGTGTTAAGAGGACCATACGCCTCAGCTCTGCTGTCATTTCCCCACTGCCTTTCAATAAATACATTCTGATAACTTCAGAAAGAGACGTTTGTAAGTGCGGTTCCAAAAAACAACTTCCAGTGTCCTACTTGGGGTCTTGATCGGACGGAATTTGGGTTATATGAGTATTTGTTAAAGGTTATAACATGCCAAGAACTTCCTGTCGTCTGTATTTTCTCTAGAATTTGATTACTGAGAATGGCTACTATGGGTAAAAGATGAAGCTGTAACTAGATCTCAAAAGGAAAAACATTTTAACTAGAAAATAAAACCTTCTGATGACAGTGCCCACACCCATCCCAGGAATGCACATCACAGCCTTGGCCCTCCAGGCACCAGGTGATCAGAAGATCACTTACTGAATAATACTTTTTCTTGGTTTTGTCCACACACTTGCCCTGCAGGCAAATCCTCCCCTTTCCACAGGGAGTCCCCTCCACGGCGGGCAGCTTCTTGGTCAGGCAGACCATCTGGCCCTGGCGCACCACCGCACACCACAGGCGGGCGCAGACGTCCATGCCCGGACACACCGAGTACTCGGGCCCGAACGTCAGGTTGCACTGCTGCGCGGCGTCGTAGGTCTGACCCGGGAGTTCTTCGGGACTCTGGATCTGCTTTCGGGGTAGGTCTAGCAAACAGTTACCTGAAAGAAAAAGCAGGATAGACCACAGCTCTAGATCGCAGGTGTCACTTCGCTAAAACACAGCTGTAAAAATGAAACGCCTGGTTGGCCTTGAAGCCTCGGTCACCACGAATCCATCGCAGAGTGGCGCCCAGAGAAGGGACTTCGTGAAGGATGAGGCTCGGCGCCTCCTTGGTCCCCAACACGGAGCTGGATTTTCAGGGAGTGACCAGCTCTGCAGGATAAGTAATGACCAGGTGGGGCTGGCAGTGGTTATGATGAAAGAAAATTATGTTATGATGATTAGTTGTGAAAGTAACCATTGTGCTGAAACAGTAAAAGAAACAGAGAAGGACTTACAGGACATCAGGTAGTGAACTTTAACATAACAGCAATGATGGTCACGAAGCACGTGCAGCTGGAGAAACACAGTGTGTCCTTGGTACTCTGTTTATAGCCCATTCTCCTCCCCTCCTCCCCACGTGTCTGCGACATGTCTCCTTTCCACTAATTCCATAAATAATAACCAAGGCGGCACCTCAGCAAGCATTGGCTCAGCACCTACGATGTTCTAGAAACTATACCAGGTAATGAGAATACAGAAAATGATCCTCAAGTCCTCCCAATAACGCAAAAGAAACTAAATAACGTTATTTCTTCCAGACTGATAAAAATTTTAATGAAGAACTTTCAAGATCCGCAGCACAAAGAAGTAACAAGAGAAGACAGAAAAAAAAAAAAATCTATAATTGATAATACTCTTGTCCTCCCTTTTCTTCTCTCTGCCTGTTATTTAAAGGAACTGGTATTTGCTGGATATTTGGACTGTCTGCCGAAACCAAGCTGGTTTCTCCCTGCATTGTATGTGGGGGTGTACAGTGAGATGGGGAGACCACAGAAGTTGGAACACGGATGATGCTAATCCCGAAGGTGACAGTTGTCTGCTTTTCTGCAAAAGCCTGCCCAGTGACTGAGTTCGCACCACTATTTACTTTCTTGGCAAGTCTGCATACTTCCACATTGCCCATTCATTTAAGTAATTTTTTTTCTTTTTGCATGCTTGACCTTAGGATTTCTACAGCGATTACCGTACACATCTCAATAAAAGTTATAACAAAATATTTGTTACATACGCTATTCTCAGTTTTTTACATGGATTAGCTTATTTAATCCTCAAAGGAACCACATGAGGTAGATTCTATTTATTTATTTATTCCAAGGTAAGGAAACTGAGGAACATAAATATAGATGACTTACCCAGGATCACATGGCTATTAGAATTTTCTGCTCTGAGGCTGCCCTCCTCCTCATATACCATAAGACCTCTGTTTAGCATATGAGTAGTCGCCTTCTGCTACTGCAGAAGGGCAGACAGGTGTAAGGACCCCGTAAGTGGTTGGATATTGAGCTGAATGGTAGAAACACCCAGTCTAAAGCTTAATCCTGGCGAAATACTAAACAGCTAAGCTCTGTGGGTCAAGTTAGTTAACCTCTCCCAAATTTATTTTCAAGACCTACGAAATGTTTCTCTTCTCACTGTGATGCTATAACCATTAAATTAGCTAACAGAGATACAAAGGGTATTCAGAAAAATATAAAGCCATGATAGCTGTTTCTAATTCCCTACATATTTAGCCACCCCTTAGATGTATTAGAGTCAATCATTTTATTAAGCAAATAAAAGTCACGTTCAAATCCTTATGTTCCACTGAGAAACGGAATATTCAGCACATTTAAAGTATACTGTAAATGTTTTTACAACTACATTCAAATTTCTTCAAAGTGAATACCTCAGAAATGGTCAATCTGTGATGGAGGCATTATATGAAAATGAATAAAGAGCTAAGTTCCTATTTCACTTTTGAGCCAACATGTTTGAAGAGGTAAAGTTTCTTAAGGCAAGCCAGAAAAAGCATTAAAAGTTAAGTATCTAGCCAAAGTGAACTCTGGAGAAAAACATCTAGTTAAAAGAAAAACATGAAGTCAATAGGAAAAAATTGATAGTAAAACCTCACTAAGCTTTGTTTACAAAACAGAGTGGGATCAGGTACTTCAGAGCCCCGTGAGAAGTTATCTTCCTTGCTACATGAAAGTAAGGTTGCTCTTGTGTCAACCAGGGGGCACTTGACAGACTGCTGAGGATAGAAGACTCAACAGATCTCTGAATCAGCATGAATGCTTTCCAATTCTTCAAAAGTGTTGTTTTAATAAACTTTTTTTGTTTTACTAAATAACATAGACGATAAGACTGGGTGACTAAATATTAGCTAGGAAGACTTTACCATGTCCGGGTACACCCCCTGGCACGGGTCTACTTCATTTATCTCACGCCAGAATAACTTACCACCTGGCTGTGGATACACAGTAACTGACACCTGTTCTACCCACCAGGAAGATGAGTGAAAAGAAATATTTAATGCAAACAACTTGAAATCAGCTTACAACAAGGAGATTCCAATATGTGGCATCTCTTTACGAAGATAAATCCAGAATTATAATTTTAGAAATAACATGTGTGCTTTGTTATTAAAAAGAAGATATTTTAGCTCTATAGTTTTTCTTTAGAGATCATATGTGTGGACATGACCTTTTGTGGCTTCAAATAAAAAGATTTATTTCAGAATTGCCATTAATTTATTATCTCCAACTTCTTACTACCAGGGTTTGTTGGCCTTGTCAGTTTCTGTTTACCCTGAAGAAGTATACAGTCTATTGATTTCAGTTTTATTTTGAATGATGTCCTTTTACAACAAAAAACTATAGGCATCACTACCAAAGGGCAGACTGGTGCCAAGGAACGACAACAAAAATCAATCTAGAGTCTGATTCTTAATCTCATAGGATAAAATATTTAAAATATAAGTAATAATGGATTGGATATACATTTTCATTTTTAAAAAATGTAGACAGTTTCCCTGAAGGGTAAAAAGGGAAATTGATCAATCTTTTGGTATCTTTCATATTGACCTCTAATGGCATGCAACCCGCCTCCGACTTTTTCCTGATCTGCTTTATTTTTATTCTCAACCACTTCTTTATATCTACCTCATGTATTTTTAATTCATCCTAGTCTAAAATTTTATCTGGCTCTACTGCCAACATTCTGTGTTTGTTCCACTCCACAAATTGGCAAGTTGCTTCCTGCTCTCTCCCTCTCTCTCCTTCTCCTTTCCTCCTTCGTCCTTCTTTTCTTAGATTTTAACAGTTTGTGTGTACAGCTACTTTATACGAGAAAGCCAACAGAAATGTGAACATATTGCATATGTGTTTTCACCATCCATGTCATGTCAAATGTTTACAGTAAGGCAAAAACTTAGAGTGATTTGAGAAGGACAAATAAAAGCTTGTGGTCGTCTCTCCATGACCACAGAAGTCCACTGACAAGCAGTGGAGGGTCTGTTTCACCTCCAGGAAATGGAATATAAATGCTATGGTTTTCCACGTCTGACCTTTAGTGCTATTTGTCTCTGATATTAACAATCAATAGAATTATCGTAGTAAAATTGCTCTTTATTCTTCTTACTTTATTTCCTATTTGTAGCACTGCAATCACTTCATTCTCCCTTACTTTTCAGGGCTTAAGCATGAAATTAAGCATTGGCTCAAATAGCCATGCCTAGGAAAAATCAATTAAAGTTCCTAAGGAAACTTGTGCGCAGAAGCCTCGCGCACTGCCTGCTCTCTTCCCCTTTGCCTCCCTTCTTCATATCTGCGCCGGCACCTGTTTCTAAGTCGTTCCTCGAATGTGTAACATTAGGAAAGAAACTGGTGCATAGCCCGCTCTTTGATGACTCACTTTGGGCCCAGCAACAGAGGAGCAAACAGGAGTAGTGACAACGGCGCAGATGATTGTCCTTGACTAAAAGCGGCATCTCCGGAGCCTGTTTGTGAAGCGGTTGGAGGTACAGGTGCACTGTGTAGCACCTGTACTTGCCAGGGAATTATATTAAAAATTCTCCACGATAAAGAATGAGGAAAACTTTTTAAAAATATACATCATTATGGCCTTAAAATACATGTCTTATTCCCACCTTCTTTTAAAGAATATATTTATTGTGAAAGTCAGCATACAACCATAATAAGCTTTGGACATTATTAATACCACCTTAAAAACTGACATTAAGGGCGGCACCTGTGGCTCAGTCAGTAAGGTGCTGGCCCCATATACCGAGGGTGGTGGGTTCAAACCCAGCCCCGGCCGAACTGCAGCAAAAGAATAGCCAGGCGTTGTGGTGGGCGCCTTTAGTCCCGACTACCCGGGAGGCTGAGGCAAGAGAATCGCCTAAGCCCGGGAGGTGGAGGTTGCTGTGAGCTGTGACCCCACAGCACTCTGCTGAGGGCGATGAAGTGAGATTCTGTCTCTACAAAAAAAAAAAAACCTGACATTAAGTTCCTATTGCTAGTTTTACCATCTACACTTAACAAAGGATTCAGTGAGCTGGTTTTTCAATATCATTTTATGTCCAGCGTTCAGTAAGTGGCTATAAACTTAGTTTTTTAAATATGCTAGCTACATGGTAATTTTTCAAAGCCATCTATAAGTTTCCTTTAGTGGACTGTGTTGTGAGTGGTCTTGGGGGCTCTGTGTAACTTAGCTGGTGGCCTTTCTCATCTGGCACTACGGACTTAAGGATGCAGAGGACACAGCTATCTTTTTTGGCTTCAAGGTTATTAAGCATTTGAGAAAGGAAATTCAATAACCTGCTTTCACTGCACAATTTTTCTGCCAGTGCTTACCTTTATTTTTGAGGATCACACGCCTAGCCAGCTTGCCTAGAGCTAACTTGTATAAACACTGCAGAATTTCTACACGTTATCTTGGCCAGGGTCAGTGAAGAACTCCCATGACACATGGTTTCTTATTTTTGAATCACAGGTCTGCAGACACAGTTACTTGAGAGTGAGCACTGCAACTTTTTGACCATAACCTAATTGCTGCATATTTCTTGTTGGAACTAAATCAGGAAACACTCAGTACTAATGAATTTAAATTTGGCAGTGGTGGAGTGCTGCAAATGTCCAGCTACTTATGGCTAATAATTTTTAAAATAAATCAAGTACTTTGAATTTAATTTTACTCTGCGATCTCATTGCTCTGGTATTGCTGGAGGTGAGGGGGGAGGGATAAGATATTACACATAAATGGATTTTCCATTTATAATGTACTTTTAGGTACCACTGAAAAATTGTACAAATTTCGAGAGAGTACCTACTAAAACACTATTGCCTTTGCTGCTTATGTATTAGTCACAATGTAACTTTGCTAAGAAAACACAAATCTTTTTTTCCCCTGTGTATCAATTATTATATCATGATGAAATGCAGAGGTACCTTCAGGTATCTGCTGGTATGATAGAGTTTCTGACCTTTCAGGAAATGTTACCAGACTATTGTGCCTTTCATGTTTTAGGCCTAAATCTTACAGCATTCTGACTTTAGCCTGATTGTCAAATGATATCACTTCTTTTCTCAGATCACCTTCTAAAGTCTCCCAACCCCCCTGACATGTCATTTTATTGCTTAAACTTTTTAGTGGCCTAGAAAGTTAAAACAGAAATGTAGAAAGCCTGGAAAGTATGGACTTTGAGTGGAAGCCTGAGTTGCTTATCACTATGAAAAAAATTTAAAAGTTTTATAGTACAGTTTCATGATATCAGCTTAATCACCTAACAAAGTTGAACTTGTTTTTCTGAGGTCTGTAGCTAAAATGTTAGAACCCAAATCATCTCAAAATTCGCTTTGCTGCTTTCCATGGGCCACACTTTCACTTCAACTGATTTAAGTCGGTTTTGAAATAAAATAAGACATAATCAAGCTTTGCCATTGGGCCACATGCTACTGATAAAACAGAATTTGGTGGTGGGGGTGTTGAAATAAAAGATTGCCTAACCAATCTAATATATACAAAAGTGAGTCTACATTTAATGACACAAATTAATAAATATATCAACTGTAAGTATTTTCTGTCAAAAGAATTTTGGTAACTGAATTTATTTATTTAATATATCTCTGGGAAATTCAGATAATTTTTCTATCAGTGAAAATAAAGAAGATTCATTTCTACTAAATTATGTTCTTAGTTATTCTCCATCACGAGTTCTTTAGAATGGAAACTGATAGATTAAAACTATGTAAATTTGTTATAAATTTATTTTAAACTCAGAGCATGGTGTTCTTTAAGTACAGAAATAATGTTAACAAATGAAGACAATGCTGAAAGAATAAAGTAAGAGTACAAATTCCATAAACATGAAATAAATGAATCATTCCAAAATTATGGCAATAAGAAACAAAGTTCTCCATAGCATTGTAATTAGCTGACCTAATACTTATACAGGAAAAAAAAAATTAGTCCCATTTTAGTCATAAGTATTTGCTGCCTTAGCAACTAAATCCATTCATTTAGTGATTCAAGATTTAGCTCAACTTCTTGGAATGTGTAACTTGTGATTTTGGAATAAAATATTAATGTTATTTTATTTTCAGAAAACTTAAAAAAAGGAAATAGCAAAAGCAGTATTAAGAGTGGGGACTTAAAGATTCTACCCAAGAGGGACTTTGTTAGGTACTAATCCTATCACTGTGGATAGAAAGATAATAAGGAAATACTATTTGGGAACTTTATCCACATTTAATCCACATTTTAAACTCTGCTAAACATAAAATTACAATTAGTTGAAAAATTATCATTGTTGAAAAGTAAAGCTTAATACATTAATTCTTACTGTTTTTTCTAAGTCTTCAAGATATTGGGATATCTTTTCAACTAACAGAGAACATTTGTTCATTTTGTATTCTAAACCAAGCTGCACCCGCATTGCTTTTAGAATGGAGATTTAAATACATAATAGTAAGCAGCTAAACCCTTGCCTGTTTATTACTAAAGTGGTAAAATATGACTTAGCAAACCAATTTCAGCTGCCTGGTATCAGAAAACTGTGCGGCTGAATTTCTTTCTGTGTGAAATGAATTAAATTTTTCAATTGTTTTGACCCTCTGTAGACAAACTTCAGGATGGTCAACAAACTAAGAGATTATGAAAATACTGGCATAAACTTTGTGGAACTGAAAAAAGACAGTTATCACAGATTCTCTTTATTCAACACTGAACTGTATCATGTGAGATAATTTTTATGAAAAATTACGATGATCAAGAACTTCTGTCATATTCAATTTAATCACAAGTGTTGAGGGGGGAAAGACACATTTTATAAGAGCAGAAGAGAATCTGTCCATTTTTGCAAGATAAAAAGCTTGAACTACATGATCTCTGAAGATCTTTTCCTACCCTAATGCATTTCCCTTCCTGTGTTTCTTTCATTTTAAAGTAATAAAGAATGCAGGGAAATTTGCGACAGCTTGTTTCAAAGATGACTTAGAGCTCAGTATTTATTATTTCTAAAAATTGAGACTTCCTGAGTATTTTTATATAATTTATAGCACTAATCCTAGTCTTACAGAATTTAATAAAGTATTCTGTACTCTTGAACTGTATCTAAAGGATAAAGCCAAAGATTTTCCTTTGAAGTTCTTAATGCGTTTTCCCATCATTCCAATCGCTGTTTTATTTCTGTTCTGCAGTTTTCACTGCACTTTCAGGAGAATCTGCTGTCAGCGTGAAACCAAAATCTTCCAGTCAATGCAAATCTAGAGTGCGTCCTTTCCTGGCTTTATGTTGCCGTAAAGGGAAACCAGTGGAACTGTCACCTACAACTTAACCATGCCCCCGTAACGGGCATGTAACAAGTAATTCTGAGAGTCATATTAATAGCAGAGAGACCAAGATATCTGCCAAAGTTCTCACAGGAAGCTAGTGGTGAAAGAAGGAATAAAAGCCAGACTTTCAGGGCACTAGCTGGGCATTCTGTGTGGTCTCCCACATTGCCTCTCCTTTGAACTTTTTCAATTCAAAAGCAAAAATACCATATCTAGAATGCCACCAAGGGTGTCGGCATTACACATGAGCAGACAATCAATTTCCTCGCTCCTCTTTCTGACACTGTCCAAACAACTCATTGTCTGAGAGGACAAGATGAATGTTATGAAAAGATAATGAAGTAAAACTAAGAGTCCCTAGTTTTGCTTCTGGGCTCACGTTGTCCTGAATGATACATACCATGGCCGTCATCCAGGAATTCTGTGATGGTGGCGGAAGTGCATTTGGACCAGGGCTTGGAGGCATCGATGCTGGTTAGGATGGAAGACATTAAGCGCTTATCTTCTGTGGAACCAAAGTTTTCTTCACAGAATTTGGAATCGTCATGGGAAAGGCCAAGGAGGTGTCCTAAGAGAAAGAATAGAGGAAGTACAAATAATGGATCATTGTACACTTCTATTTTCCCAGGACAATTGTGCTAGTGCTTGATTTTTTTATCCACTGTAGATGACTTCATTTTAACTGCCTTCTCACCCAGAGACCAGAGCCCTGGAAAATAAAACCTGCACAATTAGCTAGTGTAGCAGTTGCTTTTGGTGACTATCCAGATGAAAACTTAAAAAATTAAACTGAGAATCGAAGTTCCCACAATTCATCTGGATCACATATGCTCTCAATGACATGTAGAAACAAACCCTTACTTAGAATCTAGAGTTTGTCAGACAGTTGTGGGGTCATGTCATAACCCTCACCACATATTATTTTGATTGTCTAATTTTCTGCCTTCTCTCATCAAACCCCATGAGATCAAAGTATATCTTCCCTTGTACACAGTTGAAAACTCTGTATTTAACGTAATGCTGAGCAAGCTGCAAACCCATAAAAGATGGTTTTTGAGTGTCAAAGTTCTGTTTTCTTAGTCAGTTAAACAAGTAGCTAAATAAGAGAGAACTAGAGGAGGAAAAAAGAATGAGGTGAAATGAGGAATGTATATGTTCCATGCCATGTAACTTGGTGCCATGCACCTGTTCATTTCTTTTAGTGATTAGTGAGTATTTATTATATATATACAGATACATTATTTTGAAAACACACCTGTCTACATTTAGGAAATGTCTAAAATACCAAGATACTCATGAAGTATTAGAGCTTAAGGAGAAAACATATACTAGGAAGGTAAGTGATTGTTTAAAATCATTCAGCCAGGTGGTATCTGCGCTTAAGCTTCCCAAACACGTTCTCTGCAATACCAGCCAATGCCATATTTTCATTCAATCAAGCTAGACATTATTTCACAGTATAATCACATTTTTATAATCTGAGTAGATTGTTTTTTATTACATAAAATCAATCTTCATATAGTCTAAGGACAAAATGCTATTCTTCACTAAATCTAAAATGTTGTTTAAAACAATCTAGCACAGTAGTTTGAACAGTCAGTAGAAGCTCTAAAAAAGTTAACAGCAAATCATCCCAGTAGTGTTTTAGCAAAGCTTTCTAGAACCATATACAAACCATTACAAAGAGTGTAGAAAATATAACAGCAAGTTGACAACTACATTCTTCTTGGATTCCTGAATGCCAAATGCAGAAACTTTGGCCACTATCAAAAATGTCCAGTCCACACCAATAAAACCCAACAGAGATGAAAATTTTCATGCTGGATTCTGACTACTTTTGGTCAACTTGTTAAATCACCAACACCTCATAACAAAATTGTTCACCGAGCAACTGCTGGCTGTTAGGACTGAAATTAAGCGGTGAGGGCTCTGTGACCTTCCAAGTCTCCACATTTTTATGCTATTTATTCAGATATTTACTTCAATAGTATTTATTAGGCAAGTAAGTTTTCTTTGGGAAACTGTCCCACCACCACTTATGGTTTTGTTTGTATAAATGTGCATTATAGTGTATAAAGTACGTCCCAAATAACATTCAAAGGAAAATTCCAGGGGCTATTCCAATTTTTGAGTAGTGAGTTGAGAATTCACAGGAAGGCACAGCTCACAGAAGAAACAGAATCTTTTACTTATGTCCTATGAAAAACTACTTAAAGGTATTGAGTACACCAAACATTTGTGGATAATGCACTCTGTGCCTCCCGAACCTTCCCAAGGTAGACTTGGCAGCTGACACAGACAAATGGCATATTTGGGTGGAAATTTCACACTTGAGAGTTCCCCTCTGGCATAAAAGAGAAAAGAAGAGTGGCCCAAAGCGACCTCTGAAACATCATGGAATCCAGGTTTTATATTTTAAAATGAGACTTTTTGAATCCTATTTCATAAGATATTCATGCTTATTTAATGGAATAATATTCTTTTCCTGTAAATCAAGATAAATAAATAATATTTTCCAAATGCATTGCTATCATTGCATTGAGGGCTTTTCACTTCATTTGGAGGGCAGATTTTAGAATTCTGATTTAAAATATTGGCCACATGGTAAACACTAAATTCATATAATTTTCAAGATTTATATTATGTAAGCAATACAGTTTAATGTTAACTCTATTGGCGTAGTTGTGCAAATCTCTTGGCATGTTATTTGGCATAATATTATAAATTTTATGCTCCCCAAATTTACTAATTTATCAATGTAACTTAATTGCCACCAAAGATGTACACAGGGAATTCCTCCTGTATGCCATTTGGAGCATAAACAAATATTAGTTGTACCTCAGCAAGAGGTAAAAGAAGATGTGAACTTAAGATCACCCCAAAACAGGCAGAAACAGAATGCTCAGGGTCAACTGAAAGAAAATGACTCTTTTGAGGGCGAATGAAGGTTCTGTCCCCTCTCTGAGGAAAGTCTGTCAGCTGTCTGGGAGAAGCATGCTCTCTCATGGGCAATGGGAGCCACGGGCAACGTGAAGAACATCAAGCACCCAGAGAAACGGGCAGCCAGTTCCAGAGTCGCTGGAACCAGGGCACAGGGACAGACCCACGTGACTTCCCTTCAGGAGCTGGACAGGATATGAAAAGGAAGATCAATGAGAAGGATATTTGGATGCTCTTCAGGAAAGATGTGACAGACATACTAAAACCTCGGAACAGCAAAAGGAGGGCTATTTTCAAATTTAAATTCCCAATAAAGGATGCTAAGACATTAACTGTGAATTTAGGCTGGCCAATATTGTTGTGCCTCAAAATTGCAAGACACATAAAAAAAGCATAAGCTAGTTAAAAGCGGCTTCACATTCGAAATAGCGCAATATGGTACTAAAAGCTTATTATCAAAGAAAACCCAGAATCCAGGAAATTGAAAATGTAAGGCCCCAGCTGAATCAAAATTGATACTATTAAGCTTTTCAGATATCTGCCTTTTTAAAGAGAGTTGGTTTATATACCACACACAAAGATATTTAAAATGAATAGTGTGGTATGGTGATTAAGAATTTCTTCAGCAAGCAGCCCTCAGGAGCACTGGAAGCAGATGGGGTGTAGACATTCCTGCCCCCAGAGAGGAATAACACACTTAAAGAATATAAAATGTTTACCATGTCTAAAGTAATCTGTTATTTACATTAAATTTTATTTTATTATGAACTTTTTTTTGTTTTTTTTACAGTTTTGGGCCGGGGCTGGGTTTGAACCTGCCACCTCTGGCATATGTGGCCGGGGCCCCACTCCTTTGAGCCACAGACGCCACCCTATTATGAGTTTTATGGAACAATACAGACCAACAGAGCTAACTGGGAGTGAAGTCTTGGAAGAGGGCAGGGGATAGAATCAAGAAACCCACGCAGAAATTGTAGTTTTACCTTTGGAATGGAAAAATATTTCTTTCTGGAGAGTCAGAGTATTGGAAGAGAAAGGAGGGGAGGATTCGAAGCAATTCTGAAGGGTTAAAGAAGAGATGTGAGGCCATGAAAGCTTTCTAGTGAGAAAAAGGAAGGGGTGGGTTTAGAAGTACCCAGTCACTGTCAGGGTTTAAATTAGAAGTCCCAAAGTCTTGCTTTTGGGAAGGATTAGTGTTTGTATTGGCAATTGTTCATAATCAGCAAATATGCAAAAGATCGAAAAAGACAGCAATTTTGTCTTTCTTAGCAAATCTTTCATTCTTGATGCAGTTGGAAGCTTCTCACCTAAAATTCCGAGGCATTTGAGAGCCACACACACTATGTGGTGGATGCCTTGTCAATGGCACCTGTACTTACACACTCGACAAGATTTTAAAAAGGAGAGAGACATAAGCCAGGCTGAGTTTAAGAGAATAAGGCAAATCCACAAGTGTTTTTCCAAGTGATGCACACTTTAGAGCTATATTTTTCTTTTTGAGATCATTAATAAAAGTCAAGGTTGTAAATTGTATTTCTGTAGAAAATATTCATCTATTCTTAATAGATATTAAATCATATCCTAAATATAAGAGTCCTGTTAATGAGTACCCATCACACAAAGAAAGGTCAGGGAAGAGTTTCTTTGAATTATACAGAGTTAATAAATTGGATGGTAAATTATGTCACAGCAAAGTTCATAAGGTCAAGATTCTGAGTTATGCTGGCAACTCAGAAATAGCAAACAATTAGTCACCTGATCATTTTTTCCAGTACGATTATCGTCTTTCTAAACTGGCAAATGAGTGACATTTTATTAAATAAGTTTCATCTTTGCTATTCCTAATAAGTATTCAGAGAGTCTTGTTTCCTAAAATTCACAAGGAATTGGGAAATCTGACATTAGACAATCTGTGACAATGGAGGTAAAGACACATTTCTTTAAAGGAAATGGTTGGTTTGGTTTCTTACTCAGCTCAGGTATTACCATACAGCTGTGGTTGCCTTGTAATCTTACCCTCAGGAGGGAAACTGATTGTTTTTCTAAATTTTGGTGTGCAAATTAAGCAGAATTTCAAGCTTCTGTCTCCTGATCCCATACTGAGCAACGGTCAAGGGGACACAGCAGCATATCCTAAAAAAATGTCACAAGAAGCTTTGTAATGTGTTGACTTGGGAAAGTGCTGCTCAGATGAAGCATCTGCTTCTTAATGAGGTCATGTTTTCATTTTACCTAATTTTCCAGCTGGGATTATGGAGGTGCCAGGGGTTGAAAAGTGAGTCAACAGCCCACATGGGATCAGCATCTCGAAACGTTGCAGAAAGGAACCATGAGCTCCAATAATTGGATCATACATGTTTATTCAAACATGAATCCTTATATAGATGTGATAAAAGTCTTAAATTCATATTTAAAAAAAATTAAACATAAATAGTAAATGTGGTATCAGTTATGTAATTTGGAAGGAAGAGAAACATAATTTTTTGCCTTATGAACTGGCTGTATCAATATCCTTTTAAATCAATTTAAGAAACTAAATAGGTCTTAAAAAGTCCGTTTTAGAATAGTATAAAAATCTTAGAAGTGAGTTTGAATCTTACCCTAGCAGAATATTAGTTTTTGACCTTGGCTTTGGAAATGTCTGTTTGTATCCATTTCCTCTTTTCTTGGGAGACCTATGAATAGTACTTACTTCATGGCATTTTGTCACAATTAAATGATACAAAATATGTGAATTATTTAGGATATGCGCTTGACATACAGAAAAGAAACAGTTAGTGTTAGTGACCTCTGTTATCCTCATGGATAATTCTGGGTTTGTTCCACTCACTTTTACTTATGGGCATTCTAGTCCTGATTGGTTTTAATACATTTTGATGTTACCAGACCCTCTTGATTTTAGAAAGCAAGGAGAAATATCCTAATCATTAGGAGAAAAAAACCCACACATATATTTATATTTTATGCCACTTTTAAGTTGCTGGTCTGCCGGTGTTACAGCTAATCTATAGACTTCCCCTAGAGAAACATGATTTGAGTTTCGGTTTTTAAAAACCAACAATAAACATTAAATCTCCTGATTCTGTTGAACATATAGCAAAAACTTATTTCCGCCTTTCATCTGGGGGCCAAGAAAGACATAGTGTGGCACTGCTCCCAAATGGATAGGAAAAAATGTTCAGCTTGTGTTGATTAAAGCGATGGGTTGGGGGGTAAATACCAAGTTTAATCCCAGCTTCCTTCTCACTTCACATCTCACAGCCAGTCTGGGCATTTGATTCTGTGCTCTTGGCTTTGGTCTATGGTGTTGAGGGCCTCTGCAGCTTGTCAAAACATGGCTGTGTTTAATCTAATCATCCATGGGGGCACAGTCACTCACAGATCAGCACAACCAGAGAACACCCTCCAACCACAGCAAAACAGGCAGCCCTGCTGTTGTGTCTCAACCACTTCCTAAGTCTCGGCTGAATATTTGGGCTTGACTTTTTAAGCTGCCTGACTTAGGAAGCACACTGAAGTCTTTCATCATAGAGAGATTCACTTAGCACGTTTCCTAATTTATTATAAAGCAAAATGTGGACTTGTTTGCAAACCATGGATTTCATTAGCCTGAATAGAATCCAATTGTTCTCTCTAGCATGTTAGAATCTGGCCCAACATCATAAAAATGATTATTTTTAAGGACCATGTGGCCAGCAGGTGAAATCTTTATTACTGCGAGTCAATAGTAAAAGTTTGACAAGTTAAAAATATAAACTCAAATATTAACTTACATTAACTTGAAAACTTTCTGCACTTCACGTTTGGATTGTGTAATACTGTAAACACATTTTTGCCTTCACTCAAGGAACATGCATGGGAACTGTGTTTTGGATGGTTTGAAATAACTTTCCTAAATGTCCTAACAGTTTAGTCAATGTTTACATGCACATGATATGGCAGAGAGGAAGGCAATCTATGACTTTCTACGCACCTACTAATCAACATGTATCTTCCAGAAGCCGGCAATGGTAACACATACTATGTGACTCTAAAATCTAGCTCTTTTTTCACAAGAATTATCAGGAAAAGAGAAGCTTCCCAGTTATTACAAGGAATCTGAGAAGGGTAAGCCTTCAGAATTCTTCATTTATTACCCATGTCATATTGACCTTAAGACATCTGGTATCATGGATAGAAATGTCCTAAGACAGAACTTCAGCTTGGCCTCTGTTTATCCTACATGTTAATTTCCAACATGGATTGAGTTTTATGGGAACAAGGTAGAAGCAAATGTACATTTTTTTGTTTGTGCATAAAATGTACACAACTTTGTACCTGAAACCACTGTGCATGGAAAGAGAAAATAGTTTTGGGCAGTCCCATGAGAACCTATAAGTCAGTTAATAAAAGCGTTATTCTTAAGTAATCACCTATATCCTTTTACTGCTCATAGAAGAAATAAAGTAGAAAAATTATGAGAACAGTCTGGGAATCTTCTCCCAGCTTATGTTTTAAGCATGGTAACACATTTACACTGTTTGTTTGCATGAAGCAAATTGCGTATTTTGGAATGAGGCTTGAGAAAATTCAAAATCCTCTGGAAGACTGACGCTTTACAACATAATCGTCACTGCCATACTTAGCCTGTGTACATAACTTTCAAAGCTGGCAAGCTGAAAAGGTCTAGTGAAAAAGGAGGGGGGGGGTTTCATGAATAGAGTAGAATTAGAAAGGGATGCATCATTAGGCCAGGCTGAGAGCTTTGCACAACGACCCAAACATTCAGCATTGGAAAAAGATCAGGAAGCTGCAATACCGGATATCAAACTGGCTGTGGAGGCAGGTCTCTATAATAACACACAGATGATTAGGAAATCCTTTGTCAGGCTATCTTTTCTAAGTCTCATATTTTGTAACACATGTTCATAATATTTAGGCAAAAATGAAGTTAAAGAATAATAAAGCAATTAAAAAACAAAATGAATGAAAGCCAGATTCTCTTATGAAAGGGAAATTAAATCCATATTCCCTTACCTCTAATTCTTAACTACCTCAGATGAGTCCATTGGTAATGCAAAAAGGGAATTAAGTGTGCCATGTTTGGAGAATAAATTATAGGGAACTTTAACAAAATAAACAGAGATGATCCAACCAAGAAATGAAAGTGGACACGTATTATAAGTTTAGGTTTGATTTTTCATACAGAAATCCACACTTGTCCCAAATTATTTCCTTGTATAATTATATTTACTATTGTGTACTATTAAATTCTTACTGTATAAATATGTGCACCTATAGTTTCACTATAACGTTTGTTCTTATCAGCATCTGGCTTCCTATGTCTCACACTGCTGCATTAGCCCATGCAACCAAAGACTCTTAGTTTAGGAATTCAGGAGAATTGTGAAGGGTGACACTGCATGGCTCTTGGTTCCAGCCCAGATGGATTATAGTCAGAGCAGCCCTAGAGGGGGCATTTATTGTTCGTCTTACAGGAAAGCCTCCCAGAAGCTGTCAATGGGTTAAAAACCCATTGATCACTACAAGAGAGGCAGAGGGGAGGAAGAAATTGAAGGAATGTGTCATCTCATTGTTTGAAGGTCATGATTTAGAAGCTTAAATTCTGTGGATGGATGATGCCAAAATCCAGCTCTGTGTCTGGTTCCTCTTGCTTCCTCCACCCAGCCAGAGACAGACCAACCTCTGCTTTCCCAGGGATGTAGACACTTCCTAGTAGGACTTCTCTCACTGTGAATACCAGTGATTAATTACTGGCTTACTTTTAATTACACCCCTATAAAAGTATTGGGAATAATTCCCCTTAGTTTCTGCTACAGATCACAATATTGCCTTGTTTCTTTTTCTGGATGACTCATGCAAATAGACAGATATTGACTAAGGTTCTATATTAGGCTGGGTTTTTATCCATTCATTTACTAGGTGAGAGTGAGAGATAAGTAAAGCCAAAAACCATTATCCTGGATCCCACAATACATGTTTTAAAAACCCTTACAGGCTGACCAGCTCTTGTGGTGCAGCACAGGGACGAGACATTCCCTTTTACTAATCTACCTTACAAAGAAACGGAGACCCAACATGTTTAAACCACTTATCTCGATAAAACAGAGAATCCAGAAACAGAACTGGGATTCCACTTCAGATCTCTGGCTGGGTCCTGAAGCCACAGATATTCAATTAATAAAGTATTGAATTAAAATATTATTAGCAATGCTTTCAAATAGCTTTTTACATCCAGGTTTTATTTTTTATTATTTTTTTTTCTCTTAAGTGGTAAGAAGAATGTCAGTTAAGAAGATAAATGTCATGATTAATACTTGAGCATTGAAATTGAACTAGCAGATTCTATTTTATTGCTTCAATATTTTGATTTATGCAATCATATTGTACCTTTGATTAGAAGGTGTTTTAACTTCCCAAGGCAAACATGACAGTCAGAAATTGACACTTTGTGAAAATATTCTCTGTCTACCAGGAATGTGATAAAAAAGTTATAATTTCCATCGAAAGGTTATGATTTTAGCTTTGAAAAAATCTGCTGAAAAATATATGGCAAAAAAGGCACAATCATTATCAAACCACACTCTGCTCCCACTAAAAAAAGGATGCTAAGAGGTGATGGATACGTCTAAAAAGTAAACGAACTATTTAAGTACAAATCCAAAGTACCCAGGAATGTAAATAATACTTATTATCTAAACTCTCCCAATTTGGTTCCTAAAATAACTCCATGAAATAGGCATTATTCCCCTATATTTCATATGTAAAGACTGAAGTTTAGAGAATTTAAATAATTAGATCAATATGATGTAGGTAGAAAGTACTTTAGCAAGAATTAAGCCCTGATGTGTCTAATTCTAACATCCAGTCCTAAGTGTACTAAGCTAATTCTAACGTCTAGACCTAAGTGTCCTAAGCTAATTTCTCAGACGCCTAGTAGCCTAAGTCAATGATTAGGTAGCATGCATATTTTATTCAAGACTACGTTTTAGCAATCAACTCAGTCTTATATTTATAGTTGAAGATTTAGATGTGTTTCTTGTAACAAACAAACTGGGTAAATGACATTTTAAAGCAAACCCTATTGAGTGTCAAGCATAGTGTTATTTGCTTTGCTATTAAGAATGGGACAAAAATGTTTACTATATGCTATTGACACCTTTGACAGGAGCCTATAATTATTACTCACAGTGAAGTAAAATACATGTTAAATTTTTGTGCAGACAGACTAGCTCTGGGTGAGTCAATACTATGCTGAAAAACTTCTAAGATGGGCATCTCCGCATTCCATAGTCAACTGCGACAAATTTAGTCTAGGAGAGATTCAGGGATGACAGTAGGAAGACAGTAGCAGTAATGAAGTTCTCTGAAATTTTTAAATGACACGGTGAAAAGGAAACATCTCTTGTGTTGCTGACTTTGCCTTCCCTTTCCCATTTCAGTTAACCCTAAAAGTGCAAATATAAACAAATTTAATCCCCAATGGTACATCTGAACCAGGAAAAATCTGGAATTAATTGCCAAGTATTTTGGTTCCTGTTGCAGCTGTTACAAGTGTTTGATTTGGCTAGGGAAGAGAAAAGGCGCCGCATACCAATTTCGTGAGCCACAGTGAAAGCTGCGTGGAGGCCGTCATCTTCAATCACAGCACAGCTGCGCTCTGGAGAACATATGGTCCCAACGTCTGCCATTCCCAGGGTGTCGCATGAATGATGCCCACATAAATCCTACCCGGGAGAAAGAAAGATATCATTAAAATCAATTTACATCCAGAAGGAGCCACCACATAGAGCCACTTGCTTACCCCAAATGGCAAGACTGGGGTATGTTGATGGTGTCACCTGTTCTGCTTTGGAAGTGCTCCAAAGACAAGCTAAAGGTAGCAACTCTTCTGAGCTATGCTGGGACCCAGAAAAGCAGAAGATAATCAAACTTAATTACATTAAAAAAGGTGTTTTGGGATTGAAGCTTGTCAATTACAATAGTACCTCAGCCTTAACAAAGCTGTAATGCATGGATGTCATGGACCACTTTCACACATGGTCATGACCAGAAAGCCCTAATATTCTGACCTCAATTCAGGCTAAATTTATCAGAAGTCTAGCCTAATCATTTCTTTTCTGTCATGGGGAAAACTAAAACCACACATCTGCAACAGGATATTAATTTATCTATAATTTATATAAAACACTAAATTTTAATTCATAAGCACAATTCCCAGAAAGATTATCTCTTAATTTCCAAAATGAGATTCAATTTTATAGGTTGCATTTTCTAAAATTTGTGCATTCTTATTCATAGAATTGAATGTAGTATTTTTCATTAATCCTTGGGAAATATATGTCGTATATTGTGTGTATACAATGACTGACAAAAAATGTATATACATTTTAAGAAAGGAAAAAGATGTGTTAAATTTGTAATACTCAAGTCACATTGGGCTTTTGCAATTACAAGAGGTGCTCAACACAACTTGTATTCATCTTTTGATATTGGTATATATTGAGTACTACAATTTTTCTTTTCTTAAAACGTGTATCCTTTATTGGCATCCTTTGTATATGTAAAGGTATGCATTTCTTTGGTAAGAAGTTCTATCCTTCACCATATTTTGTGAACTTTTAAGGGGGTCACACACCATGAATGATTAAAAATGATGGATTTGGATGAAAGGGATAGCAGCAAGACTCTTAAAATAGGTGATAGAGGGAAGATACAAGCCACAATTTTTGACATGATAGATTTGCAAAGATAAATTTTGCCTTTAAGTGCTTTTTGAGTATTGATTTATTTTCTTTTTTCCTAACTTCTAGACAACGTGGGAATGAGAAGTAACTCACAGTAAGTTTCTTGTGTTTGATCACCATTTTGAATGAAAATTTCTTAAGTATGCCCAATTAATATCCCAAACAGCAAGATAATATTTCTAGTAAGCCATAAGCAAATAACTTCAAAAGGAAAGGATTGAAAAACATATTAATTATTTAAAAAGATGACTGTTAATTAGTTGAAACAATAAATATTGTTTCTGTCATAGCAATCATCTTTCTAAGACTAACTACCATCTTGTCTGACTTAACGTAGGAACACAACAAATGCTCTCCCCACTTGAAATCTCTCCCTCTACCAGGAGCTTTGGTGTTTTCTGTATTCTTTTCTGTAAATCAATTCTGTCTTACCACGGAGGGGTGGGGGTG
>CAUYRH010160616.1:0-20309 GCA_963574655.1 Perodicticus potto
CATTTATTGAATAGGGATTCTTTCCCCCAGTGTATGTTCTTGTTTGGTTTATTGAAGATTAGGTGGCTGTAAGATGTTAGTTTCATTTCCTGGTTTTCTATTTGATTCCCAATATCTATGTCTCTATTTTTGTGCCAGTACCATGCTGTTTTGACCACTATGGCCTTGTAGTACAGCCTAAAGTCTGGGAGGCTGATGCCCCACCCCCCAGCTTTGTTTTTACTACTAAGAACTGCCTCAGCTATATGGGTTGTTTTCTGATTCCATACAAAACTAAGAATTATTTTTTCCAAGTCTCGAAAGTATGATATTGGTCTTTTTCTAATTCCATAAGATGGCTTATGAGTTCGCTGATGCATTCTCTTTGTGTTTTTTGGATGTAGGCATCTAAAGCAATACATTTTCCTCTCAGGATTGCTTTTGCTATATCCCACAGGTTTTGGTAGCTTGTGTCTTCATTGTTGTTTGCTCAAGGAAGTTAATTATTTCTTTTATTTCTTCCTGCACCCAACTGTCATTCAGCATAAGGTTGTTTCATTGCCATGCCTTTGTGTGGGGTTGAACGTTTTTGTTGGAGTTGAGTTCCACCTTTAGTGCCTTGTGGTCTGAGAAGACACAAGGTAAAATTTCAATTCTTTTGATTCTGTTGAGGTTTGTTTTGTGTCCTGGGATATGATCAATTTTGGAGATTGTTTCATGTGCCAATGAGAAGAATGTACATCCTTTAGCTTTGGGATGGAGTGTTCTATATATGTCTATCAAGCACAGTTGTTTTAGGGTCTCATTTAAGTTCCTTATATCTTTGTTTAATTTCTGTCCAGCTCTGTGAGAGGAG
Source organism: Perodicticus potto (assembly GCA_963574655.1). Lineage (NCBI taxonomy): Eukaryota > Metazoa > Chordata > Mammalia > Primates > Lorisidae > Perodicticus > Perodicticus potto. The sequence continues at coordinate 836 of CAUYRH010160616.1, forward strand.
TTCTAAAGTCCCCTGTTATTATGGTGCTATAGGATATCATATTGGTCAGACTAATTAAGGTTTGTTTCAAGAATCTGAAAGGAGTGTGTCAGAATCTTTGGTGATATTTGGGAAATTTTCATTTATAGTATTCTCTAGTATGGCTTCCATTCCTCTGGGGCATTTTTCTTCCCTTCTGGGATACCTATAACTTGTATGTTTGAATGCTTCATAAAGTCCCATAATTCTGTCAGTAAACATTCTCCTTTGTCTCTTTTTTTCTGCCTTTTTAACTATCTGAGTTATCTCAAGAGCTTTGTCCTCTACCTCTAAGATTCTTTCTTCTGCATTGTCTAATCTGTTATTGATACTTTCTACTGCATCTTTAAGTTCCCTACTTGACTGCTTCAATTCTTTTAGCTCTATTATATCGCTTCTATATTCTTCCATATTGTTCATCTCTTATTTGAGTCTGTTTTTCAATTTCATTTTGGTTATTTTCCACTTTCTCAGCAATTGCCTTCATTGTTTTCACCACCTGTATTTTAAATTCTCCCCTGTTATTTCTAACATTTCTTTATAGATGGAATCTTCTGTAGTAGTAACTATCTCATGGTCCCTTTGGCGGGGGGCGAGGGGGTTGCTCCGGACTGGTTTTTCATGTTGCCAGGATTTTTCTGCTATTTCTTCCTCATGAGTGTTTTCTTTTATCTGTTTCCTCACCCTAATTTTCCTTTCACTTCCTCTTGCTATTTAAGTTATTGTGCCTCTGACCTGAGGTTTTGATGAGTCCTCTTGGTATACAACTGAAAGGATGAGAAGATTAAAGAACAAGAAGGGAAAAACGATTAAAAAGAAAAAAGAAAGTGAAGGAGACACCAAGGCACAAGTGTCTCCTCAGCAGTTGTCCAGCCTTTTTGGCTATTGGAGCCTCTGGTGGGTGTTGTAGGTCCCCCTCCTTGCACCTTTGTTGATTTAAACTGCATTTTATCTGATATGAGAATGGCTAAACCTACTCACTATTCATTTCCATTTGTGTGAAATATTTTTTTCCATCCCTTTACTTTGAAACTTCATGAGTCCTTGTGATTTAGTTATGTCTCTTAGAGATAGCATATACTTGTAGCCAGTCCGTGTTTTTTAAGTAGGGGATTAAGTTATTCATGTTCAGTGTTAGTATTGATATATAAAATATTGTTCTGTTCATCATATTGGAAAATACCTTGTTGTTGTGTTTTTCCTATTGTGTTATTTTATAAGAGCTGTGAGCTTTAATTTTCAAGTGTTTTTCTCTGGTGGGTATCTCTTGTGCTGTGTATAATTGTTCTATATATAATGTAATGTAGTTCTGAGTATTTCCTGAAGGACATGTCTGGTACTGACAAATTCTCTTTAGTGTTTGCTTATCTGGAAAAGTCTTTATTTCTCTATCATTTATGAAACTTAGTTTCACAGGATACAGAATCCTTGGCTGGCAGTTGTTCTGTGTAAGAAGACTAAAAATGTGGCCAGGCACAGGGCTCATGTCTGTAATCCTAGCACTCTGGGAGGCTGAAGTGGATGGACTGAGTTCAGGAATTTGAGACCACCACGAGCAAAAGTGAGATCCCATCTCTACTAGACATAGAAAAACTAGCTGGGCATTGTGGTGAGTGCCTATAGTCCCAGCTACTTAGGACGCTGAGGCAAGAGAACTGCTTGAGCCCAGGAGTTTGATTGAGATTGCTGTGAGCTATAACACAACAGCACTCTAGCCTAGGGTAACAGAGTGAGACTCTGTCTCAAAAAAAAAGCCTTCTGGCTTGTGAGGTCTTTGCTAAGAAGTCTGCTGTTAGCTAGATGGGTTTTCCTTTGTAGGTTAATTGTTGCTTTTGTCTCTGCTTATAGAATTTCCTTCTTCATTTTGACTTTGGCCAAGTTGATAACTGTGTGTCTTGAAGATGTCTTATTTGCTATTAATCTTCATGGTGTTTGATGACCATTTGTATCTGGATATCTGAATTTCTGGAGATACCAGGGGTATTTTCTTCAGTAATTCCCTCGAATAGGTTTTTCCATGTTTTTTGCTTTTTCTTTTTCTTTTCCAGGGGTACCTATAATTCATATATTGGTTCGCATCAGACAGTCCCATATTCCTCTGAGTGATAGTTCATTCTTTTTTATTCTTGAAAGACAATGTCAGACTATTCCTGTTTGTTGATAATATGTATCTGGAACATCCTAGAAACTCCACCAAAAGACTCCTAGAATTAATAAATAAATTGAACAAAGTCTCCAGATTACAAAATCAGTATACACAAATCAGTAGTTTCTATTTTTTATTCTAACTATAGTTAAGCTGAGAATCAAAGAAAGGACTCAATAGCATTTATAATAGCTACAAAGAAAGTACAGTACCCAGGAATATACTTAAGAAAGAAGGTAAAAGATCTCTTTGAGGAGAACTGCAAAAAAATGATGAAAGAAGTCAGAGATGACGCAAATGAAAATAACATGCCATGCTCATGTATTGGTAGAATCACTCATTAAAGTGTTCATACTGCCCAGAGTGATTTACAGATTCAACACAATCCCCATCAAAATACCAACGTCATATTTCACAGATCTAAAAAAATATCTACGCTTCATTTGGAACCAAAAAAAAGGGCTTGAATAGCCAAAACAATCTTAAAAATGGCAATTCTGGGGGCATCACATTACCTGACTTCAGCTTGTACTACAAGGCAACAGAAACCAAAACAATATGGTATGGGTATAAATTTAGAGGCATAGACCAATAGAACGGAATATAGAATGGAGAAATAAAGCCGTGCACCTACAGCCAAACGATCATTTTCAAAGCAGACATCAACATACACTAGGGAAAAGAACCCCTGTTCAATAAACAGTGCTAGGAAAACTGGATAGTCATATGCAGATGAATGAAACAGGATTACTATCTCTTGCCATATATACAAATTCAAGATGAATAAAAGATTTAAATATAAGGCATGAAGTCATAAACATTCTAGGAAAAAAAGGGAAAATCTCTTATAGACATTGGCCTAGGCAAAGAATTTATGACTTAAGACCTGAAAGGCAAATACAACAGCAAAAAAAATAAATAAATGGGGCTCAACTAAATTAAACAGCTTCTGCATAGCAGAGGAAATAATCTACAGTGAAAATAGACAACCTACATAATGGGAGAAAACATTCACAAACTATACATCTGACAAAGTGCTGATAATCCAGAATCTACAAAGAACTCAAATCAGGAAGAAAAAAAATGAGCAATTCCATTAAAAATTGGGCAAAAGACATGAAAAGAGGTTTGTTGTTGTTTTTTTTTTCTTTTTAGACAGAGCCTCATTATGTTGCCCTGGGTGAAGTGCTGTGGCATCACAGCTCACAGCAACCTCAAACTCTTGGGCTTAAGCAATTCCCTTGCCTCAGCCTCCCAAGTAGCTGGTATTCCAGGTGCCCGCCACAACACCCAACTATTTTTTGGTTGTTGTTGTCATTGTTTTTTTTTTTTTTTTTTTTTTAGACAGAGCCTCAAGCTAGTCACCCTGGATAGAGTGCTGTGGCATCACAGCTCACAGCAACGTCCAATTCCTGGGCTCAAGCGAGTCTCCTGCCTCCGCCTCTGAAGTAGCTGGGACTACAGGCACTCGCCACAACGCCCGGCCTTTTTTTTTTTTTTTTTATATCTGGTTGCTGCCACCATTGTTGTTTGGCGGGCCCAGGCTGGATTCGAACCCGCCAGCTCAGGTGTACGTGGCTGGCGCCTTAGCCCATTGAGCCACAGGCGCCAAGCCGTTGTTGTCATTGTTGTTTGGCAGGCCCGGGCTGGGTTTGAACTCGCCAGCTCCAGTTTATATGGCTGGCACCCTAGCCGCTGAGCCATAGGCACCGAGCCTGAACAGAAGTTTTTCAGAAGGTAGACAAATAGCCAACAAACATTAAAAATGTTCAACATCACTAATCATCAGGGAAATGCAAATTAAAACCACAATGAGATACCACCTTACCCCATCAGCATTATTAAAAAGTAAAAAAATAATAGATGCTGTCATAGATGCAGAGAGAAATAAATGCTTATACTTTGTTGGTGGGCCTGTAAATTACTCTATGGAAAAGAGTACGGAGATTCCTCAAAGAAAGAAATGGTAAATAATTACCATTCAATCCAGCAATCCCCCTACTGGTTATCTAGTCAAAAGAAAAAGAAAGTCATTTTATAAAACAGACATTTATGCTTGAATAATTGTCACAGTACAATTCACAATTGCAAAGATGTGGAATCAGTGTAAGTGACCATCAATTTGTGAGTGAACTGAAGAAAATATGATGTGTATATATGGGGTACATGGAGTACTACTCAGCCAGAACAAGGAGTAAGATAAGGTCTTTTGCAGCAACATGGATGGACTTACAGACCATTATGTTAGGTGAAGTATCTCAAGGATGGGAAAACAAACACTCAAATACCATATGTACATTTAATGGGAGCTAAACAGTGAGCACACATGGACATAGAATGATGTAAAGTTCATTGGAATACAAGAAAGGGGGTGAGTGAGAGGAGATGAGGGGTAAAAACTTACCTGTTGGGTATAATGAATGCTCTTCTGGTAATGTGCACTCTAAGAGCCCCAGTGGAAATATTATATAAGCTAGCAAAGACTTTTATAGTCTCCTAATGAAAAATGAAATTTTTAAAAGAAAGGCTAGAGAAATCAAATTACAGCTGACCCTTGAATAATGTGGGCTTGGCTTGAATTATGTGTGTTGGCTTATGTGTTGATTTTCTTTCGCCTTGTCACCCCTGTGACAAGACCAAACCCTCCCTGCCAGGTGCGGTGGCTCACGCCTGTAATCACAGCACTTTGGAAGGCCAAATTTGGTAGATTGCTGGAGCTCAGGAGTTTGAGACCAGCCTGAGCAAGAGTGAGACCCTGTTTCTACTAAAAATAGAAAAGACTAGCTGGGCATAGGGTACATGCCAGTATTCCTGGCTTCTGAGGAAGCTGAGGCAGGAGGATCACTTGAGTTTGAGGTTGCTGTGAGCTGTGATACGACAGCACTCTACGCAGGGTGACAGACTGAGACTCTGTCTCAGAAAAAAAACAAAAAGACCAAGCCCTCCCATTCATCCCCTTCTTCAGCTTACCCAACATGAAGATGATGAGAATGAAGAACTTGATGATGATTCATTCCCACTTAATAAATGTATTTTCTCATCATTATGATTTTCTTAATAACATTTTCTCTTCTCAAGCTTACCTTATTGTAAAAATGTAGTATATAATACATTTATCATATAAATACTGTAGAACCTCCATAGTTGACCACCTTCCTACATTGATCACCAGTTGATTGACCTAATTTTTATAGCGCAGACATGTATCACATGTACGTATCTGTTCAGTAGGCCTGTTCCTTATGTTGACCACCTCTGTGTATTGATTAGTTTGTTATAGTTCCTTGGGTGATCAGCTTACCAAGGTTAGTACGTGTTAGTAGGGCTTCTGGCCAGCAGTGGGCTACTAATAGTTACATTTGGAGGGAATCAAAAGTTATGTGTGGATTTTCTACTGCACAGGGGTTGGGGTCCATACTACCCATGTTGTTCAAGGGCCAACCGTATGTTGTTTTGAGACTGGGTTGCACCAAGGGGAATTGAGTAGATGAAAGACCCTGCCTCTGTTGTTTAGTGCTCTCAAATATCTTGCTAGCTATTTAAACTCAACACTGACATTTGAAATAAAAGTTCGCAAAAGAGTTTGTTACCTTCTTCTGCAAATGGTTAGTAGAATGAAGTCTTGAAAAAGAAAAGGTGAAACTGGTAATATGTAATCTTCCACCTAGGAAATTGTTCCATCTAGTAGTTGTTCAAATAATGTCATCTTCAAAAAGTTAACATGCAGGCTCGCGCCTGTGGCTTAACGGGCTAAGGTGCCAGCCACGTACACCTGAGCTGGCCGGTTCAAATCCAGCCCGGGCCCGCCAAACAACAATGACGGCTGCAACCAAAAAATGGCCGGGCGTTGTGGCGGGCGCCCTATAGTCCCAGCGACTTGGGAGGCGGAGACAAGAGACTCGCTTGAGCCCAGGAATTGGAGGTTGCTGTGAGCTGTGATGCCACAGCACTCTATCCAGGGTGAGAGTTTGAGGCTCTGTCTCAAAAAAAACAAAAAAGTTAACATGCAATTACTGAATATCCTAAATGCAAGGTGCTGGGATGGGCTCTGAAGGAGATGTTAGACAGAATCCCTCTCCTCCAGAAGGAAAATTAATCAGGTAAGTTATTAATGCAAGTATCATAAAGTAGGATGTGCTCAATTATTGAATAGGATGATTACACTCTAAGTGGTGAGAATTCAGAAGAAAAATGGACCACCCTGTCTGGAGAAGCTGGTGGAATAGAAAAGGTGCAGGGCTGAATCTGGATGGGTGAATGGGGCGTGGATAGGCCAAGAGGCTGACAGTCATCAGTTAAAAGATAATCTCACTTTTCCTTGGTGCCTGACACTGTATGAGGATCTGTGCAAGGATCAGAAAGTATTGTGAGCCATACTTCCTGAGTTAGAGTTGACAACTTAGCAGGACAATCTAGAGGATTCTGTATTATACATTTGCTTAGTTTTTCAGTGTAAAATGCAAAGTGGGTGATTTTCAAGGGCATACAGATTCAGAGGAGTCCTCAGAGGATTCAGAGGAGTTACGAATGGTACTAAAGACTTGGGTGGCAAGATAAGGTTCTTCAGAAGCCGGGGTTAAGATTGGGTTTATTTTCAGTTCTAGGTGTATAGAATAGGCGAAGAAAAGGAAAGGAGGGAAAAGAAAGGTAATGTGTAGTGTTTTCAAGGGACAGTAAGTTAGAAATAAATATTAGTCAAAACACTTTGAGTTTCAAGTGATAGAAACTGAAATCAAGTTGACTATAAATGTAGAGGAGATTTTTTTAGTTCCTATAACTAAAACTCCCCTGAAAGTTGGTGTTGGGATTTAGGGAGTATCTTTAGAAGTATGCTCTGCTTTCCTTCAAGTACACAAAAATGAGCAATTATAGGAAAAATAAAACAGAGATAGCAAGATACTTGCTTTATTATTGGTAAAGATAAATAGAAGAACACGGCTTCAGAATAGGGCATAATTAGGCTTCTATCTCTAAGTCTAATTCTCATTTGTTTGTGGGTTTTTTTATTTCAGATTAATATGAGGGTACAAACAATTAGGTTACAGTGTTTGCATTTGTTAAGTAAGGTTTCATGTTGTAGTTGTGCCCCTCACCCAGGAGGTGTGCAGTGTACCCTTAAAAATCCATTAGGTGAAAGTATAGCAATGCTCCTTTCTTTGCTCCCTCCTCCCGCTCCTCAACTTCAATTAAATTGAGTTTTTCTCTTATATGGGCATGCATTAGTTCATCTACTGGCTTCAGATTAGTATTGAATACATTGGATACTTACTTTTTCATTCTTGTGATACTTTACTAAAGAGAATGTTCCCTAACTCTATCCAGGTTAATACAAAAGATATAAAGTCTCCATCTTTCTATGGCTAAATATATATTGCATAGTATACGTGTACCATAGTTCATTAATCCATTCATGGGTTGATGGGCATTTGAGATCCCATATCTTGATGATTGTAAGTTGAGCTGCAATAAAAGATCTTGTGCAAATGTCCTTATGATAAAATGATTTTTTTTTCTTCTGGGTAGATCTCATTTGTTTTGTTTATTCTAAATATTTCCTGTGTTGATAATACGTTAACTTAGATAATTTAAACAAAATTTTTCAGGAAGAAAGAGAAAGACCTTCTAACATGCCACGGTCTGAAAAACAGAAAGAAAAACAAAACAAATTTGGCCAGGTTTCCAAGGTGAACGTTTGCATCTGAGCCCCATCTACTTCTCCAGTTGTATTCTTTTTCACATGTTCAGTTCCAGCCAACCCAATAGATAAAAAATAAAGGTACTATTTTTGTATAACATGGGGGCTATAGTTAATCACAATGTATTGTATACTTGAAAATCTCATTAAGAAAGTGGATTTTAACTGTTCTCATCACAAAAAGAAAGTATGTAAGATAAAGCATGTGTTACTCAATTTAACCATTCTACAAGGTATGCATATTCCTAAACATCCAATTTTGTCAATTAAAAACAGCATAATAGGGTGGCGCCTGTGGCTCAGTGGGTAGGGTGCTGGCCCCATGTACCGAGGGTGGTGGGTTCGAGCCCGACCCCAGGCAAACTGCAACAAAAAAATAGCTGGGCGTTGTGGCAGGCACCTGTAGTCCCAGCTAGTTGGGAAGCTGAGGCAAGAGAATCACCTAAGCCCAGGAGTTGGAGGTTGATGCGAGCTATAACGCCACAGCACTCTACCAAAGCCGATAAAGTGAGACTTTGTCTCTTAAAAAAAAAAAAAAGAAAGAAAACAGCATAATTACTAAATTTAAAAAGTCACTATTTTGAAACAAAATAAATGAATAAGCGTAATATATTTTCCCATCCTCACATATGCCATTCTATAGCGTTTATCCTATTAGTTTACTATTTACTTTCTGTCACTCTGCCACTAAAATGTAACTTGTCCTTTTTTTTTTTTTTTTGAGACAAGAGTCTCACTGTGTTGCCCTTGGTAGAGTGCTGGGACATCATAGCGCACAGCAACCTAAAACTCTTGGGCTCAAGCGATTCTCTAGCCTCAGCCTCCTGAGCAGCTGGGACTACAGGCACCTACCACAATGCCCAGCTACTTAGAGACAGGGTCTTGCTCTTGCACAGTCTGGTCTCGAACCCATGAGCTGAGGCAGTCCACCTGCCTTGGCCTCCCAGAGTGATAGAATTACAGACGTGAGCCAACTCACCCAGCAGTGTAACTTGTCTTGTTCACTGTTATGTTCCAGTGATTTGGTAAGCAGTAGATAACCATGAATGAATGGACATCCTATTCTCCTACAGGGCTCAGATTGACCCAGCCTCCGTGTAACCTTCCCTGCTCTTCCAAGCAGATATTATTAGCATTTATCATCCTTTTGTTCTTCATCTACTAGACTCAAGCTCTTAAGAGATGCAATTCCAAGAAAGTTCTGGCTAATTGTGCAATTTTAAGTCTGACAGAATGGATCCTTGTAGCCCCTTCTGTCACAGTGGACTGAACGCTAGGGGAAAAAGCCATGGCTTCTCTCTAACGAGCTTAGAGTACTTGTGCTTAATTTGTTCATGCCTTCTCTGTCTTTTTTTCTCTCTCTCACTCACAGACACCCCTCTCAAGTCCCTAGATCCTGTTGGTTCTCTTTTAGATCTTACTCACTTCTTTCCAGTTTTCCAAAGTTAAAAGTGCCCTGTAAGCAGGAAGCCCTTCCCAGTCTGCTGAGCAGAGGCCAAGTGTGGACGAAAAGTCAGAGAATCTTTTCTCATCCTTCTCCTCACCATGCTCAACCCGTAGGAGTTTTATGGGGTACTTATAGAAGATACTTGAGAGTGGAAAGGCACCTGCCATCTTTAACAGCCCAGTGTAGGAGCATGGTCTCTTACTCCCAGCCTTTCCATAATGTTTGCTAACAAATTGTAGCATTTGCTGAACATGTGTTTCTGTGATGTTCTGTTTCTTCGTGTTCTTTATAGTAGTTCCTCTTTTCTCACTGATCTTCATTGGATAGTCTTTCTGGCATTCCCTACCTGAGTGGTTAGTGGGTGGGAGGGGTACATAAAGATAGGCTACCATCTCCCTATTTTAAGTTCTGATGTCCTTTCTCTCTGCTATGTCGCTCACCACTCCTGCTTACACTGTGGTTGTTTGTATACTTGTCTTATTACACATACTAGATGGTAAGCTATTTGAAGGCAGCGATCAAGTCTTACAAATCTTTGTATCCTTATAGTGCCTTACACAAAGTACTCTATAAATGTTTGGTGAATGAATAACTAGACCAGTGCTGTCCAATATGGTAGCCATGAGCCACCTGTGAATATTTCAATTAATTAAAATGAAACAAAATGAAAAATTCAGTTTCTCAATCATATCAGCCATAAGTCAAATGCTCAAAAAAATCACATGTGGCTCCTAGCTACCATATTGAGCAGCAGAAGACCTTGTTGACCTAGACAATATAATAAAGACCCGAACTTGGTCAGTTGATTAAAAAATAAAAAGGAATTAGTTTTTAAGAAAGGCATATTCTTGATTATTCTCTTAGGATCTTCTGGTTGTTTAGATATAGGGATTTACTACAGATGCTGTTCTTGAACTAATTTGTAGTGCTAGGAGGGGCGTATTCTGATGTCTTGGGAATCTCAAAAGGCCAAAGCTTCTGTATTGCTAGTGACTAACCAGAGCTGGGCCAAGTGAGAGAAAAGGTTTTATTAAAGCAGATTGCAGCATTATCTTCTTATTTTCTGAGATATGTCCATGGCTAGATTTGGGGAAGGCCTTGTTTCCTTCCCCTCCCCCTGCTTCCCGACCTGCCTGGCTGGCAGTTCTGACATGGCTTCGAGAGCTGCTCTAATCCTAGGGAACGGAGCCAAACATGCGGAAGTGGTTACGTGTACCAGCTCCCAGGGAAGCTGTGGCTAGCAGGGGGAGTGGGTGGGGTCCTGCCTGATGGCTTTTCAAAGAAGCCAAATCTTTGAAGTTTTGTTTTAGCAGCTGCCAGGTATGCTGTTTCAGCACTTGGGAGACTCTCTCCCTGTGTTCCCATATCACATTTTTTCTTTACTATATGTGCATAGGATACACAATGGAGCTTGGCTGTTCGCAGGGCAAATATAAAACTGTGGAGTAAGAAGCTAAACACAACCCTCTTGGCTTTTTCTTTTTATTATGATTCTGCAGTGAAATAGGCTCTTTAATGCCCCCTTTTCAGCTCTGCCCCTTTCTGATCACCTGCCAAAGGAGAGGCAGAGTCCCTCTATTTAGTAAGGTTTGAAAAAAACAGAGGTCTGACATTTCTGTAATAAATTGAAGCATCACTCTTGAGGACACTCCTTTTCTCCCTTAAGAACATACAACACCAACCCTACCTGGTCCCCACCCCCCAGAAAGTAACTCCAATACTGTTTGTTCTTGGAGCAAATTTCTCGTTCACCATTAGCTTCTTGGCATTTAGCACAATGTCAATGTGAAATCTTTATTAAATGATGATACTTGGAGAGGCTGTGTTGAAGGAGAGGGGCTGGGAAGGTACAAAACCCCTTGAAAGCCCACCCTCTTGCTTTTCCTGCCCTGTGCTTCCTGCTCAGTAACCCCTCCCTCTTGTCCAGTCTGCAGTCACCTCCAGCCTTTTCCAGTTGCTTGTAAATTTGTTCCGTTCTCGAAACTGTTCTTCAGGAGTTTAATGTATGTTCCCTGTGTAGTTAACTACCTTTTTATGCCTTTGTTTTTTCTCTCCTGAGATAGGAGTCTAAGTCTTTTAAAGACGAAGGCTGTATTTTATTTCTACACAAAGAACGCTGGACCAGGAAGGAGAAGACCTAGGTGCCGGCCCAGGTCCACCTGTGACTTCCTCATTTGGGGCAAATCATTTAACAAAACTAAAGCCTAATTTTGCCATGTGGAAAGTGATGATGCCTGATTGTCATGGGGATTAGATGAGATTGCATAGGTGAATGTGCTTTGTAAACTATAACATACTACACACAACTAGGTATTTTCAGTATTAATAATACTTATCACTGTGAAAGAGTATGTTTGTTTCTGCTGCTGATGTACACAGACTAATCTCTCCCAGAGTTAAGGTAAATCACCAGTTCAGTCTCACATTACTCAGTGAGCTTGGCACAGGTTTAAAGCATTAAACGGTCCATTCCAGGCACTCCCTGTCATCGCTTCTCCTTCAGTCTGCAGGCTCCTCCTTTTAGGCCTGGGGGGTCCTTGTTTTCTTAAGTCTCCCCCTTCTCCTGTCAGGCCCAGGCTGAGCTCTTTTAACCCTCTGTGTTCTTAGAGTGGCAAGACTGTCCAGCCGTTTCCCAGTTTCAGCTAGAATTTCTATCCTGGTGGTAATGAGTTTCTCTTCCGCATGGCCCCCTGTGACCTGGAGCCCTGCCCCCTGGACCACTGGGTCCCTTCTTTGTTCTTCCGTAGCCACACCCCGCACCTCCGTCAGCACATCTCAGCCTCCCTTCCTGTTTTCCTCTCCTTGTCCTTCCTTCTCTGCCAGGCTGTCTCCCCAGTCTTACTCCTCCCTCTTGTCATCTCATCCTGCATTTTCTTTCTTTCTCTGAGTTCTGACCTTTCATCCAGAAAAAGTGTTCCGCTTTTCAAGACTCTGCTACTGCGTGTATCTTTGCCCTCCTGTTGCCCAGTCACCTCAGGGCATCTCCTTCTCTGAGAGGAGGATAAATAAGCACTGCCTTTTTTTACTGCCAACCACCAATTCAGTCTCACCCAACTGGCTTGAGAAGCACAGATTCTTCATTTTAAAATCTCGGAGATCTCATTAAGTGTTTGAGAACATGTATTTTAGAAGTAAGCCTATTTGGATTCGTCTTTTCTTAGCCATTTACTAGCTATTTCATCTAGGGCAAGTTTTTCGAACCTAATATTCTTATCTCTAAAATGGTGATTAAATGACTACCTCCTAAGGATATTCTAAGGAGCAAATGAAATTAAATGGCATAGGAAAGCACTTCTAATGTGTATAATGCCTACTGTAGAGTAAGTGCTCAGTAAGTAAAAATTATTGTAAACATTTCCATGTCATTTATCCATACCCTGTTTCAGAGTTATTAAAAATTGAGACCCAGGGAAGTTTAAGTAGATGATGTAAATTTTCATGCCTGCCTAGTCGTAAAGCAAGGATGGCAATCCAGGCCTTCTAGTTTTCTGCCTGATGGATTTTCCATTTGACCTTTCTAACTCCTCAAAAGAAGTTATTCATTCCAGTTTACTTTCTTCATGTAGATCATAGGACTGTCCCAAAGGAAAGAATGTTCATTTATTCATTCATCAGTTCATTTTACAAACATTGCATGATCATGATGTTGCCAGGCTCTGGAAAGACCAGTATGACAAACTCACTGCCTTAATGGTTAGTCCTGTGAGTAAGAAGTGGGCACTGGAAAGAACAGCCACAGAATAAAAAACATACCATAAAGGCATGTTGGGGCCTTGAGGAACAAACTAAATCAGAGGAAGACCAGGGAAGATTTTGTAGAGGGTGAATTATTGTTCTTTTACTAGATGGAAAGGGCAGAGAACTGGGAAGGCAGGGAGGCAAGGGAGAGCACACCTGAAGTGCAGTGCTGTGGGAGCATCACGTGAAGTAGGGGAGTGGTGGGGGGTGAGGTGGGAAAGTTGACAAGTTGAAGTGCCTAGATGCCATGTTAAGGGGATTTTATCCTATTATGTGTCCTTTTAATTAATGTCAAGTGAAGAAGTCAGGGAAATTTTGTTGTTTTTTTTCTTTTTAACACATTTGTGTCTTTAACTGTTTCCACTGTCTTTCCCCTCCCCATGCATATCTGGCAATCTCTTTGTGCCGTTCTGGATCCTGCCCAGTTCTGCATCTTCCTCCGTGCACCTTCTACTACCATCTCAGGCAGAGATAGCCTACTTTCCTGTAGCTATAGCATTTACATTGTACTATAACTAGATTGTTATGTCTTTCCTCTACTACTTCCTTCGGTACCTATACATCTTTATAGCCCTATCCTTTAATACAGTGACTGACACATAGTATCTACTAATTTAATGTATACCAAAAGACTTTAAATATGTACCTAGGTTGAAAATCACATACCAGACTTCCTTCTGGGCAACTCTGTAGGTAACGCCTATCTTTGGCACCGTAAGAAGTCACATATCATCATTAGAAAATTTTTTTTTCTATGAATGGGTCAGGTTAGGACTTTCTCCTTTTTTTTTTTTTTTTTTTTTTGCAGTTTTTGGCCAGGGCTGGGTTTGAACCCGCCACCTGTGGCATATGGGGCCGGCACCCTACTCCTTGAGCCACAGGCGCCACCCCAGGACTTTCTCCTTTAACCAGAACCACAACTCAGCATGCTTAGAATTTTAGCTTTGGCTTCCTCTAGTAAGGAACTCTAACACTTAACTGGTCGAAAACATGCTACAGCAGCAGTTGTCACCCTTTTTGTATTTGCAGCACTCCAGAACTTTGATCAACACAGTTGAAGGGAGTAAAAATCTCAGCAATACTGAATCTAGTGAATTATACCTGGTGGAATCAATATTAAAGTGGAGCATTGTTTCTGAATGTCCATAAAGATATCCTTAGTTATACTCCTCACTTGGTCATTCTTTAGAACTGTGTAGCTGGTTGAGTAGTACAATTTATTTCTTGCCCTGACAAGGGTCTAGTATACTAAACAAGTTTCTTCATATTATAAGAAACACATAATCTATATTTGGCAACAGCGTGGGAGGCTGAGGCAGGAAGATCGCTTGAACCCAGGCATTTGAGGTTGCTATAAGCTATGGCACTGACCAACAGAGTGAGACGGTGTCTCCAAAAAAAAAATGAGTGATTTAACACTTCCTTCATGATCTAGTCATACTGTCCTTCCTGATCTAGTCTCAGAAGCCACATACAGTCATGTTTTTAAATTATTTTTTTAATGGTGGTAAAATGACATGAAACTTCTGAACCATTTTTAAGTGCACAGCCATTAATATTAACTACATTCACATTGTTGTGAAGTTATACCTCCATCTACTACTGTAATTGTTTTCATCTTGTGAAACTAAAACTCTTTACCCATTAAGGAATAACTCCCCATTCTTCCTTACTCCCAGCCCGTGACAAGGACCCTTCTGGCTCTTTGTCTGTAATTTTGACTACTCTAGGTACCTCATATTAGTAGAATCATGCAGTATTTATCTTTTTGTGATGGGCTTATTTTGCTTAGCATGTCTACTCAAAATGTCTTTAGGGTTCATCCATGTGTCAGAATTTCCAACCTTTGTAAGACTAAATAATATTCCACTGTCAGTACATACCATGTTTTTTTTACTCACTCATCTATAGATAGATAGATACTTGGGTTACTTCTGCCTTGTGGCTAATGTGTTAATGCTGCTATGAACATAGGTGTGGTAATAGATGTTGATGTCCCTGCTTTAGTTCTTTTAGGTATATTCCCAGAAATGGAATTGCTGGATTATATGGTAATTCTGTTTTTTTCAGGCTTAATTAATCCACTTTATTTTTCTTATATAAAAACACTACATGGTAACCACAGCTGGAGCCTTCGTCCTCTGCCTGGAGGTTCTGGTGTGCATTCTTCCTTATAGGGAGAGTTGGCGAATACTTTCCAGAGGTCAGACAGCTGAACACCCTAGAAGTGGCCTTGTCAAAGTTGCAGAGAGGGGCAGTATAGCCCTGGCTGTTAGTAGCATCTGTGGTACTGTCTTTGCCACACCAGCCCCAAGGTCTGCTGCAGCATCACAAGACAATGCCTCTGTGAGCTTCACAGCCTGGGACCAGGACACAGCTGCAACCCCAGCTCCAGATATCACTGCCCAGCTTCTGTGGAAGGTGCCTCAGCCGCTTCCTGGATCTTTAGGTCGTCCCATAGCACATCATCTGCCCATTTGGTATTTTCTTGGAGAAGAAGGGTATTTCTACTTTTCAACTTTTTTTTTTTTTTTTTTTTTTTTGAGACAGAGCCTCAAGCTGTCACCCTGGAGAGTGCCATGGCATCACAGCTCACAGCAACCTCCAACTTCTGGGCTCAAGCGAGTCTCTTGCCTCCGCCTCCCAAAAGGCAAGAGGACTACAGGCGCCCGCCACAAAGCCCAGCCATTTTTTTGGTTGCAGCCGTTATTGTTGTTTGGCGGGTCCAGGCTGGATTCGAACCCACCAGCTCAGGTGTACGTGGCTGGCGCCTTAGCCCGTTGAGCCACAGGCGCCGAGCCTACTTTTCAACTTTTGAAGAACTACCATACTGTTTCCTGTAGCTGCTATGCTATTTTACATTCCCATCAACAGTTCACAAGGGTGTCACTTCTTTTTTTGAGGCAGAGTGTCATTCTGTTGCCTAGGCTAGACTGCTATGGTCTCAGCAACTTCCAACTCCTGGGTTCAAGCGACCCTCCTGCCTCAGTTTCCTGAGTAGCTGGGACTACAGGTGCCACCACAATGCCTGGCTAATTTTTTTTTAGTAGAGACGGGGTCTTGCTCTTGGTTAAGCCTGTCTCAAACTCCTAAACTCAAGCCATCCTCTTTCTGTGGCCTCCCAGAATGCTAGGATTATAGGTGTGAGCCACCATGTCCAGGCAGGTTTCATTTTTGCCGCATCTTCCACATTTATTTTCTGTCTTTTTCATAGTAATCATCCTAATGGGTACGAGTTGGAATCTCATTGTAGTTTTGGTTGGCATTCCCCTAATGATTTTGAACATCTTTTCATATGCTTGTTGACTGTATATCTTCTTTGGAGAAATATCTATTCAAATTTCTTGCTCATTTATTAATTGGGTCATTGGGGTTTTTTGTTGTCGAGTTTTAGGAATTCTTTATATATTCTGGCTGTTATTCTTTTACCAGATAGATGATTTGCCAATATTTTTCCATATTCCAGGGGTTGCCGTTTTTACTCTGATAACAATGTAACCTTTGATACACAAAAGTTTTAATTTTGATGAAGTCCAATATATGTTTTTTCTTTTGGTGTCATATCCAAGAATCCGTGCCAAGTCCAGTATCATGAAGCTTTTGCTCTATGTGCTCTAGACTTCTAATGGGAGTCTTAACAGTTTTAGCTTATTTGGGGTCTTTGGACACACTGTCATTTTTTAACATATTGTTTGCCTGGACCAGCCGTATTCAGCATGGGAGGGAACTAGACAAGTGTGAGCACTAGGAGGCGGGGGCCTTTGGCAGCTCCCACAATAATCCAGGTACATAGTTTTAAACATAAAGTAATTCTACAAGGTTTATAGGAAAAATGGGACTCCACTGCCCTTTCACTCCCTATGGCTATCAAACTTATTTCCATGCCTTAGAGTTAACTGTTTTCCACTTTCTTTAAGCTGTTTCTTCTATTTACCTTCATATTTCTAAGTCATACATTTATTCTCCCATCTTGGGATTTTTGATTTTAGATATTAACTCTTATTGTCTGAAGACAAAGATCTAGTGGTCTGTACTCCACTCCCCACCCATGGCTGTGTCCCCACACACACATGCTGCCCTTCCTTCTATCCCATCCTTGCTGTGTATTTTCCCTACTAGTACTGTGACCTTGGGAACTTTGGAGCCATTTAGAATGATCATTTCTTCTCTGTTGTTGATCTATATTCCTGTCATCTGGTCTGACTTTCTGGGGGATTCCCTTAGTAATTTTCCATACTCTCTGCTTCCCTAAGTCTGACTTGGTACATGTTGTGAAGTTAAAAAATGTTCTAAGTTTCAGATTTCTTCCATTTCAGAACAATTTACACAGGGCTACAAACTGGGAGAGGAGATGGGGAAAGATATTTATATTTTCTTACTTTCTGTAGACTGTAATATTTATGTACATTTTAAAAATTAGTTGCACAATATACATAGGTAGCCTCATTGTACAATAATTTAACAAATATATATGAAGTACAAGGAGCTACGATTTTAAAAAGTTGTATATTTTTCAGTGATATTTTTTCATTCTTGTATGTCTTCATGTTTTTTCAGTCTATTCATAGAAACTTACTGAAATATTTTTAACCACTATGTAGTTTTCCAAAGTATGAGTGTATCATAATTTATTTTGCTATTCTGCTGTTAAGGGGCACTGAGTTGTGTCCAACTGAAGCATCATCAATAAACACTTTATACATATGTCTTTGTGCACATATGCAAATATTTCTAGAGGGTAAATTCCTAGAAGTGGAATTTGTTGGATCAAATTCACTTTGAATTTTTATAGATACTTTCAAATTGGCATCCAGAAGCCTATCTTAATACACTCCCCCCAATCCAGAGTGCAGAAGCGTGCCCTTTTCCCCACATCCCTGCCAGCATTGCGTACCACTGACCTTTCTATCAGTTCCTCTAGACTACCGCTTAGCCCTTGCATACAGATACTCTCCCATTTTTACCAATGATGAAATGAAGAGTAAACCCTATCTTCAGATACAGTACTTTAGGGGTGCTTTGTTTGGGGCAGAAGTACAACTGACAGGGGCTCAAGAAGCAAGAAAGTAAAGGGGTCTCAGTAGGCTCTTTCTTTTCTTACTGGCTCTTAAGACTAGAAAGAATCCCTCTGAGTCAAGTTCATCTTTCCCAACACTGCTCAGGTCTTTCCCTCCTGGTTTGTTTTATTTTGTTTTCTTTTTTTTTTTTAATTGATTTCACCCAGGGAGCCTGATCTTTTGCCTCCTGAAGTAATGAATAACCAGAGAGAATCATAGAACCCAGCAAACTGAGTGAAAGAAGCTTAAGGAAAATGTTTAAAAAAGAAAAGTATTTGATGTACTTTTAATATAAAATGTGGAAAAAGTAGGAAAAGGGTGGGGGTTGGGGAAAGGAGAGAGGAAAGAGATTATTCATGGTAATGGGAACCAAATGTTGGCTGGGAAAGCTGCAGCATTCTCACACTCTTCCTGTAAACCCTGAGGCATTTCCAAGTGATAATAACTGAGAGCTGACAGTACAGGACACGCCTTAACCCTTCCATACCTGGACAGTTCCTGGGAGTCAGCATCAGAGGTGGTGTCCACTTTGAAGAAGTCTTGGTGCATGGAGAATTTCTGCATCCCTCTTTTGCCACCATGGCAAAAAGAAGAAAGATGGAGGCAAGTATTGAAACAGAAAACACCTGCTTGCAGAAACATGTTGTTCCAGTATGCCTAAATTTCTCTGCAGTGGACGGTAAATGGCCTACTTGACCAATAGCTTACTAGGTTTGCCTGACTGTATTTTCTCCTCTTGCTGTCTTAAGGAAAACTTAAAAGGAGTTGAGAACTGCCTATGTAGCAGGCACGCTTTCTGCATCCGTAATAATCCCATCACTTGAAAACTCTCTAGTCTGATAGCCTCTTAGATGCCAGTATGGAAATGTATGTGCTTATGTGGAGGCTTGGCGCTTTGTTTCTCTTGGAAGTCCACTTGTGCCACTGTGGCACTGAGATGTAAATACTGTTCTGAACTGAGAGGCTTCTTCTGACCTTGTAACGTGCAGCTGGTCAAGAACAGGGAGAGCAAACGGGGCTTCTAAATGCAGTTGCTTTTTCAGCTGGATCTGCACATCCATCTAGATTTAAACTTGGTTCAGGCACCTTTAGAATCCTATCTTGTGCAAGAAAGAAAGGAGGCTCGGCACCTGTGGCTCAACTGGCTAAGGCACCAGCCACGTACACCTGAGCTGACGGGTTCGAATCCAGCCCAAGCCCGCCAAGCAACAATGACGGCTGCAACCAAAAAAACGGCCGGGCGTTGTGGCGGGTGCCTGTAGTCCGAGCTACATGGGAGGCAGAGGCAGGAGACTCGCTTGAGCCCAGGAATTGGAGGTTGCTGTGAGCTGTAATGCCACGGCACTCTATCCAGGGTGACAGCTTGAGGCTCT
>CAUYRH010160618.1:0-35247 GCA_963574655.1 Perodicticus potto
TTTTTTTTTTTTTTGAGACAGAGCCTCAAGCTGTCACCCTGGGTAGAGTGCTGTGGCATCACAGCTCACAGCAACCTCCAATTCCTGGGTTCAAGCGAGTCTCCTGCCTCCGCCTCCCAAGTAGCTGGGACTACAGGCGCCTGCCACAACACCCGGCCATTTTTTGGTTGCAGCCATCATTGTTGTTTGGCAGGCCCAGGCTGGATTCAAACCCGCCAGCTCAGGTGTACATGGCTGGCGCCTTAGCCCATTGAGCCACAGGCACTGAGCCTATATTTTCAACTTTTTATACTTCAGAATCTGTTTCCACATGATCTCATTTTGCTTCTCTAAGATTCTTGAAAGGTTGCTATTATTATTCTTCCCATTTTACAGATGAGAAAACTGAGACTCAAAAGGGCCAAGTGATACGGTTGGGATGGGGCAGATCCAGGATGCAAGCCCAGGTCTGACAGATGTAAATGGAATCGCCATTCTCCCCATTACCCTGGACCTGAAACCTCCCAGGGAACATTGGCCCCATCCCTTTCTTCTACTCTCACCTAGCAAATCAGTCACCATGGTACAGGCTGTGAGACTGACCACAGGTCAGGTCTTCGGTTAATTCTTCCTTTGTAATATTTCACCAGTTGGCCCTTTCCATTCCTGCCATAGCCACCCCTAGATGGTTCTGACTTTAGAGTCACCTGGAGGGACTATTAGAACACAGATTGCTAGTCCCCAACCACAGAGCATGTGAATGAGTAGGTCTGGGGTGCAACCAGAAAATTTGCATTTCTGGCAAGTTCCCATGTAATACTGATGCTGCAGCTGCTGCTGCTGGGGCCACCCTTGGAGAACCACTGGTCCAAGCCCTCACCATCCTGTGCCTGGCCCTGTATTCTCTGCTCCAGACCATCCTGTATACCACCACGGGCTTTCTCCTGAAGTAGGCTGTGAGTCTGAGGACTGAGTCTCATTTTCCTTTGTACTCTTTCTACCTCATGAGTCTAGCATGAGGTGCTCCCCCTAGTCTGACCTGAACTTTCATCGTGAGTTCAAATCCTTGCCCTGCCAGTAGTGAACACTCTGATGTAGGCCAAGTCGTTCAGCCTCTACAAGTTCCGTTGCCACTTCTGTAAACTGAGATGATGAAAATGCCTACATCATGGGGTTATTGTGAGGATTAAATGAGACAATAATTTTGAAGGGCTCAGAACCACCAAAAGGAGATTAGCTCTCAATAAATGCTTGCTGTTATTACTTGCCAGTCTGCCCCTTGACTATGATATGCATGGTTCTCCTCTGTACCTTCCCTCAGCACTTCCCCTTGTCCCAGACTACCTGCTCTTCCCCTCAGCCCCTTCTCTGCAGCCAAGCCCTTTTCATCCTTTTCAAAATTTGCCTCTGCCTCCATTGATTTGTCCAGCCCATGGCCCCCACTCAGTGTTTGTCTTTATCACTCATTAATCAAGAATCACATACTGTCTTATAACAGTCTTTCCACTACTTGTCAGTTAATTGTCATATACTTTCAATTGAATTGTAAGGTTCTTTGGTACAGAAAGCTTACTCAATGCTTGCATGTTAATGTCCATGGCCCTGCCCTAAACTCGGAGAATATTTGCTAAATGAAAGATTGTGTCCTTAACAGACTCACCAGAGAATTAAGGTATTCAGTCATATGCTTGGGAAAGAAGTAACAAGCAATATGAGAATACCTATTTTTAAATGTTTTGGCTTCAGGGTTTAATTTGGCTGTGTCCACATTGGGTCTGTTTTCAGCAGGGCTCAGACATTTTTTCTTCGACATGAGTTTTTTGGCTGAAGTGCAGTGGGGTTGCCATTCTGTAATGAAACCTGTAACTGTGCCATTCCAAATAGGTGAATTCCACATGGGGGAAAGTTGAGAGCCAGCTTTTGGAACTTTGATTTTCCTACCTCCCAGAGTTAAAGGAACTGCCCTGCCCTGAGACAACAGATGGAGATGTGAACTTTTGCTCTTAGTCTACGTGATATTTACCACCACCAATCCCCCCAAAGGGGTAGAAACAGGGTGGAAAAAATGATTTCCAGCATTCCCTGAATTCCTGGAACAATGTTGAAACAAGGATTTTCCTGAAGAGGCCATTATAAGCTAATGGCCTTGGCTATCACAGAGTGGGTCTTTTCCATCCAAAGTTATTTAATTTGTACATATTATTATTACTGCAGAAACACTTTTGGATCCTATCCTTTCTTTCCATTCACATGAATATGATCAAAATAGCTTCACGTAAGTATTAGGCAAGGTTCCAAGTCTGTCACCATACCCTGAGGTCTCCACTGTTCTTTTGTGACCATACATAGGTTCCTCACCATTTTTGTAGGTGAATAGGAACTCTCTGCCCAATCACTGAGCACTTAGGAGTCTCATCACCTTTTCCTTCAGCAGTTGTTTATTTGAGTATCTGCAATTGCCAGTGTTTTAAATTCATTATCCTGTTTCATTCTCAGAACACTGTCATGGAGGAGGTCATGTAACTCTCTTCATTTAGAAGAGGAGAAAAATCAGACTTAGGATCCACCAATGGCACGACTGGAAGTGAGGAACGTTTGACTATCTTGAAGGGGGAGGGTGTGCAGTGATCAGTAGCATATCGGAGACAGGAAGAAGTTGGGGGGATAAATTCCATGGAGTGGTAACCCCCAGAGAAGTCCCCCTTGGGGAGTAGGCACTCAGCTGCACACTCTTGATGGCTCACAGAGATGTCATGACCAACAGCTTTTTTGCACAGAGTGTTTTTGCGTCTCTTCCTGCCTTACAGCTCTCTTTCCCTCACTCTCACAACCCTAGCTTTGCACTTCCCAAATGAAGCACTTTAATCCTTCACGCAGGCGCTGCTTTCTTGAGGACGTAGGCTCAAACAGTTACTTTACTTTTCCAATTTACAAAATTGGATTGCTGTGTAAAAATGGCTCATTGAGGCAGGAAGAGAATAATGAGCATAATAACATAAACTGTGATTCAGAAAAGCATGCCAAACCCAGGCAGTGAGTAGGAATCACTTGGGAATATAGAAGATGAGTCTGTGGGGGTCAAACAAGTGATTATTTCACAGAAGAAACAGAAAAAGAAAATCATGTTCTATGAAACTTCGTCAAATTTGCTTTATTTCCACACAAAAACTCTGAAATCTCTAGTAGAACAATTGAATTTTTCTAGGACAGGCACAAAGTAACACTTTGAAGTATGTAATTTTGTTGCCAAAACCATAGAGACATCATTCAAACTCCCACTCCTTGTACTAAAAACAGGTAGTTTACTTTGCTGCCAAGAAACTTATAAAACCAGCCCATAATTACAAATATTATGCCAGGAGAGAAAGCAGAAAGTTTTATTCATAAAATTCCTTTGTAAAACATCTCTATGGACATCCCATAAAATTCAATGGCTTTAAATATGGAAAAGCCATTACTATCATGAGCATATGAGCAGACATTTTACTTTTTATAGCCAGAAAAAATGCCTGTGTCCAAAATATGAATCAACTCTTGGCTTATGCGTAAATCAAGTTAGGCCCAGCAACATGGAGCACCTGACATGGTGCCTGTGTAAAGCCTGGTGCAGCTGGGTGCCCCCCTTCCATACTGCAGCTGTGCTGTATAGAACAAGGGTCTTCCAAGATTACTGCAGCTTGGGAAAACAAAGGAAGAGACACACAGCTCTTAAATACCTGGGCCTGGAATGCCACACTGAGAAACACTAGGAAAGAAATGGCAGGAGGAAGAAAAACCATGTGAGAACAACCTGCTTTCGTATGTGTTGTGGTAGAGAAGTATTAATGGCTGTGTTGTTGCTGACTACCAACAAGAACCCATGCCATAGGGAAATGGGGTGTGTGTGTGTGTGTGTGATTCAATAACCACCCGAGGAGATGTGATGTGCCCTGGAACTGCTGCCATGGATGGATGCAGATGGGGTGTGCATTCTGTGTGCAGTGTGACAGGTGTGTGCTACCAGGTAAATAAAAGAGTCTGCATCTGAATGTCAAGTCACGTCCTGGTCCTCAAAGAACAATCAAGGTCAATAACATGCTCTTGACCTCGATTCAGTATTTAAGAAAATGATGCAAATTGCATGTAATCCAAATGCAAACTACAAAAATTCCTGGCTTTGACAATAGGCTATCCAGATTTCTTACGATCACCAAGCATGCTCCATTCCTGAGAGCTGGCTTTTTCCCAATACTAGGTGATTTCCTTTACTTGTTGGTAAAAAAGATCAGTGACATATTCTTGGGCATATTTAAAAACTAATTCTCACAGGTTGCAACAGAGCATGAAGAAATTATTTTCAGGGATATGTGTAACCCAAGGATGGTTCGGGAACCCACATTGCCATCTCCCAAGCTGACACACTCCATCTCTCAGCTTTTGAGAAAGAGACTGTCAGCATCACGACAGACAGGATGCTAGGAGGTGTCCTGAAGAGAGATCTCCCCAGAGATTCTGAACTTTCCATTCACAGATACCAGTGCCTTTGAAGTAGAACGTTCTAATTCATTAAAAATAAGGAATAGAAAGAAACAAATGGAGAACCTCATCTATGCATCAAGTCACTTGTGTTCTGGCCAGATCTATACACCTTGGTAGAATATTATAAAAATATTATCCCTATCATTAGTATGAAGTATACTCTTTAAAAATGTTAAGAAATATTTTTACTTAAAATTGTGCTGAATCCAACTGCCAAGACGTGGAAGCAACTGAAGTACACATCAACCCCATGAATGGAATAACAAACTGTGATATGTGTATACCATGGAGTACTATTCAACCATAAGAAAAGATGGAGACTCGATGTCTTTTATGTTTGCCTGGATGGAGATGAAATACATTCTTCTTAGTATCACAACAATGGGGGGAAGTATCCAATGTACTCAAAAGTAGTATGAAACTAATATATAAAAAACTAGACCCCCCACAAAGAAAAACATAAGTCTAGACTAACAAAGCGGAGGAGGGAGGGCGATTGGCCGAATCTCATCTAATGCGCACAATGTGGGGGTGTTCAGCTCGAATTCAACTTGAATTTCACATTAGAAATGAGAACAATGTGGCTCGGTGCCTGTGGCTCAACGGGCTAAGGCTCCAGCCACATACACCTGAGCTGGCGGGTTCGAATCCAGCCCCAGCCTGCCAAACAACAATGATGGCTGCAATCAAAAAATAGCCAGGCATTGTGGCGGGCGCCTGTAGTCCCAGCTACTTGGGAGGCAGAGACAGGAGACTCGCTTGAGCCCAGGAATTGGAGGTTGCTGTGAGCTGTGATGTCATGGCACTCTCTCCAGGGTGACAGCTTGAGGCTCTGTCTCAAAAAAGAAAAAAAGAAATGAGAACAATGTAACTTAAGCATTTGTACTTTCATATTAACCTGAAATAAAATTTATATATATATAATAAGAAGAATTGAGGGGAGAAGTAAAGATCTGAATTACAGATTGTACGTTAGTCCTTTGCAAATATTTTCCTATATGTGTCTTTTACATCGATACGTTGCTAGCCAACTAGAATAAAATTAAATATTTCATGCAGAAACAATTGTGTTGAATCTTTTAAATTTTCCTGAAATTCCCTTAATATGCACCACATGCCATTAAGTGTCTCACAAATGAAAAAAAAATGTTCCAGGAGCACCGTACCTACTTCTTTGAACAGCTTTTGGCAAGTCAATAGAGTTCAGGGGAGGCTTATCTCCTGGTTTCCGTTAGTTTTGGGGCCTCAGGGGAGACCAAGCCAGCGGAAACCTAGTGGAAACCTAGGGAGAGTCCTGGAGCTCCTAGTTGCTTTGATTCTTTTTGTTCCCTGGTCTGCATGTCTGAGCAGGAACGTATACACACTCAGGGCCCAGATGGTGAATTTCCACCCAAATGTGAAGCAGATAGTCATTAATTAAAGGCCTGGAGGAAAACTGCAGCTTTCAGCCAAAGGAAAAGATCTCTACCCAATTGACTGTGCACCCCAGGAGGCAGGAAGGTTTGGCTGATGTTGCAGGTTGTCAAATACTCAGCTTTTCTCTCTCTTTTTTTTTTTTCCAGCAACTGTTCATAAGAAATTTCATAACACAGCTCAGTACGCACATATACGTTTATATGCACACGTAACTAAAACAAAATTTTCCCAAATCAATACTTCCCCCCTTCCCATTGAAATGCACTCTTATATTTTCTCTTATTTTTCGTTTTGTTCTATTCTATTTCATTTTTTAAAATGCTGCCCACATGGAGAATAAATCAGGGGCTTCCAGGGACTCTGAACATGATGGAGCATGACTGAAAAGATGTGACATCCGTGTCTATGGTTTGGGAGGAGTTCTGCGTCCTGATGGTGGTGGCAGTAGCTATACAAATCCACACATGGGGAACTCTACACACACATAAAGGTGTGCATTCAAAACTGGTGAAATCCTAGTAAGGCCGCGGTCTGTAATAGTTAACCGTATTGTGTCAATGTCATGGTTTTGATGATGCACTCTAGTTATGTTGCATTAACTAGGGTAATGGTATGCAGGACCTCTCTGCAATACAGGGAGGTGATGGCATGCAGGACCTAGGTGATGGCATACAGGACCTCTCTGCAATATCTCGTGTATTTACAGTTCTTTTTTTTTAGTTTTTTAAAATACTACTTAAGATCAAATAAGTTGATACCATAAAGTTACAACCCATGGTTTAAACATGAAGCATTAACTCACCAGGGTGGGCATTGGACTAATTAAGCAATTGTGGCCACACAATTAGACTGGTTTTTCTGAAGGGGATAACCTACTCAGACCAGTATTTGAGCTAATTGGAACTCTGCAACTTGAAGTCCTGTCAACTACCCAAGAGATTGCAATGACAGTGTTGCGTTCTATTTTGTTTGTGTGTTGTCCTCTACATGCCCCTATTTAAAAACAAAAAAAAAACAATTTCCCCTAATTCATCACTCAGACATTAAAGGAGTGTTTCTCAAATAATTGTCCTCGGCATCCCTGCGTCTCCTAGGGCACTTGACAAAAATGAAGATTCCCAATACTCACGGAGACTTACTTTCCTAGACTCTTCGGAAGTGGGGCTCAGACACTTGCATTTTCAGCAAGCTCCCCAGAGACTTTTATGTTATGACACACCAATTTATTGGGAGGCTTGAAGAAGTTTTCTAAAACCAGACACATGAAAACATGAGCTGTCAATCACAATGGCCACTGGGAGTGAGTTTGAGTTTAAAAGTTCCTCTGTTGTGAAAACAGAATTCAGAGGGTAACTTTCTTTTCAGTTTCTATGCTCTTCAAACAATGAAGTTTTCTATGTTGACATAAGCCATGTTTCCTGCCTTTTATGGTAAAAACATGACTCCAGTGACTCAGTTTCTCCAAGTATGAGGACAAAAATTCCAGTAATCTCCTTAATCCATAGCACTTCCATAGATAATGACCGTTTGTTCTCAGATGGAAGTAATTTCATTAGCATAAGTGGATGCATATTTTATAAACACAGGCACATGTGTTTTATATTCTACTCATACTTATTTACACATTCTGTAAACACATGTATACACAAAGCCACATGGTCATTTTTAGGGGAGTCATGGAACACTGTGCACATGTAAATACCACAGTTGTTGCCTTGAGGCCTTTTTTCTCAGGTGGCAAATCAGTTACTGATCAGAGGATCTCAGTTACCCCATTACTACCTTTCCTGGGTAAAATATGTAGTCTGCAGTGAATGAGGCTCTGGAATTTTCCTCAAACTCCTTCTCCCCATCAGAAAGCACTACCCTCTTTTAACTCTAATTTACTGGAAAAAAATAATGCATCCTACAATATTCGTGGTTTCTGATATGTTAATATCATAGCCTTCTCCAAGAACACAGCTCTAACTCCCCAACACCCCAAATGAAGAGAAGTTAAATCAGGTTGATGAAGTGGCTACTTTCTGCCACGTAGACCTTACAGCTTCCGTCTGTTAACACCTTGGACATACTTGGGGTCAAGTTAAAATGATCTGGTTATGGAGATTCAAGTGTGCACAGAGCAGGGAGGGGAGCATAAGAACGGTGAGGACAGTTAGTCTTAGGTTTTAAAATAGTGTATGCTTTCCCCTTGAGACTAAAATAGACCCTATTGTTATCTCTTGCTTCAAAAAAAACAATCAGTTAACTACAACCCATTGTTCCTGGAGCTAAACTGGATTTTCTTTTACTAGGCACTAACTACAACATGAAAGGGAAAAGATTGTTGGGTAGAAATTGTGCTCCCCAAAGTTCTCTTTCTTTGAAAGGCCAGTTTTGGTCGAGGGACTGTGTAATCTCTCCCCACCCTTTAAATTTGTGGAAATTTTTTTTCTGATAATGAAAGCAAAAATAATGTCTTCTGTTAAGTGCTTACTCTGTGCCAGGTACACACTAAATCTTTTACATTATCGCATGAAAAAAATGGATGCTCAGAATGAACCCAACAGCCAGCTCAAGGTTAAAACAGTCAGCTGGTAGGTAAGGCAAGATTTGAACCCAAAACCCAAAAGCCCATGTGCTAGATAATGCTTCCCTAAAATTCACGTGCTTTCCTGAACCTCAGAATATGACAATATTAGGAAATTGGTTCATTGTAAATGTAATTAGTTAAGGTGAGATCATACTGAAATAGGTGAGCTCCTAATCCAGCAGGACTGTTATCCTTGTAAGAGAGAAAGAGACAGGTACACAGAGGAGAATGCCACCTGACTCTGAGGAGGCAGAGGCTGGAGTGCCGAGGGTCAGTGAAAACACCAGGAGCCCTGGTAACAACTTGATTCCTGACTTCCAATCTTCAGAACTATGAGACAGTAAGTTTCGGTTGCAATCTGGGTGGCTTAAACTAACCGAAATTTATGGTTTCACAGTTCTGGAGTCTAGAAGTCAGAAGTCAAGTTATTGTTAGTGTCTCCCACTTGTTATAGCAACTGTAGGAAACGAATACAGCCCATAATCCAAAGCAATATGCCCTCCAACCTATTTGGTGTATGGATTTTAGAACACAGAGAGAATTCACAAAGTGCTCATGATATCATGTCCAGAATCAATCTCTGTGAATTGTATGTTCTCAAGTATTTCTCTTTTTTCTTTCTTTTCCTTTCTTTCTTTTTTTCTTTTCTTTCTTTCTTTTTTATTTTTTTTTTTGAGACAGAGTTTTACTCTGTAGCCCTGAGCAATGTGCTCTTGCCTCATGGCTCACAGCAACCTCAAACTCTTGGGCTCAGGTGATCCTCCTGCCTCAGCCTCCTGAGTAGCTGGGACAACAGACACCCACTGAGATGCCCAGTTTTTCTATTTTTAGTAGAGATGGGGGTCTCACTCTTGCTCAGGCTGGTCTTGAACTCCTGAGCTCAAGAAATCCATCCACTGACTTGGCACCTGTAGCACAGTGGTTATGGCGCCAGCCACATACATCAAGGGTGGCGGGTTCGAACCCAACCCAGGCCATCTAAACAACTGCAACAAAAAAATAGCCAAGTGTTGTGGTGGGCGCCTGCAGTCCCAGCTACTCTGGAGGCTGAGGTAAGAGAATTACTTAAGCCCAAGAGTTTGAGGTTGCTGTGAGCTATGATGTCACAGCACTTTAATGAGGGTGACATAATAAGATTCTGTCTCAAAAAAGAAAAGAAATCCATCCACCTCAGCCTCCCAGAGTGCTAGGATTACAGGCATGAGCCACTTATTGTTAAGTTTTCTTCACTTCCTCCCAACAGCTCTTCCATCCATGCCTACCTTTCAACCTTTTAAAAATAGTAGTAGCCCTCTTGTGTATTTTCCTTTTGTTGTTTGATCAGCTGTACTTTTTATGGGATGTGCTTTTAATACAGTGAAAATGGCTGTAAACTCCAGAATCCTGTTTTTTCTGAACCACCATCCTCCTCCTCCTCTTTTTCCTCCTCATCAATATCATCATCATTTCAGGTAACTGGAATAGGTCCAGTTGAAATGGTAAGTGGACTCTGATTTGAAACACGGATACTAAAAATGCCGGCGACTTTGTGATGTCCAGAAGATGGCAGTGTGGATCACAAAACCACAGAATCCACTCTTCGTTTAAGCAACAGGCCTTGGGCTCCCTGGGACCTTCATGAATGATCCTGGAATCAGCAGCAGGATCACTAACTACCCTAAGAGGCCCCTTGAGTGAATATTTCCCAGCTTTATATAGTCCTTCTTCTTAAAGAAACAGTGAGCTACAACTCTAAGCTCTTCATTTGAAGAAACAGTTCAGACCCAGAGATTTTTGTTACTAATATTTCAACATACCAACTTAATCTCTGTATTCTGTTCCCTACTGATTAAAGGCTTAAGGGAGGCATCCCAAATCCCTTATTGTGGATAAGAGAAGGAAGGGGAAAAAAATGAAACAGAGAGAGCTTGGAAGAAGGAATGAAACAGAACACCAGGATCTACTTCTTTAATGCTTACTATCTGGGTGACCCTGCAGTATTCACTTAACCTCTCTGAGCCTAAGTACCCTCATCTATTTTATTTTATTTTTTCATGGTCATAATATCTGTTGCTGATTCTGTACTGCTGTAACACGGCTTAAATGAGAAAATGACTAAGGCTAAGACTATAAAAGAGACTATAATTAGTATTTTTATTATCAAATATTATTAGTAGGGGCCAGGTGTGGTGTCTTACATCTATAATCTTAGCACTGTGGGAAGCCAAAGTGGATGGATTGCTTGAACTCAGGAGTTCCAGAACAGCCTGAGCAAGAGTGAGACCCCATCTCTGCTAAAAGTAGAAAAACTAGCTGGGCATGGTGGCACAGACCTATAGTTCCAGCTATTCAGGAGGCTGAGGCAGGAGGATCGCTTGAGCCCAAGAGTCTGAGGTTGCTGTGAGCTGAGATGAAGCCATGGCATTCTAGCCTGTGGCAACAGAGTGAGACTGTCTCAAAAATATGAAAAGAAAAATCAATTAACATTTTTTAAAAATTAAAAAAAAAAACTGCGTAGCTCCTCTTACTGGTCTGATATTCTGTTTTTTTCTGATCCCATAATTTGCCATTTGAGTTTGGGGATGAAACTAATCATAGTTTTAGAAAGGGTGGTTTGAGATGATTAAAGTTCTGCCTTGGAAACCTTAATAGACCAGGAAGATTTAAAAGTAAGGGTTCACAGGAAATAGAAGCTCAGTGAAGGTATAACCTGGAGAAAAAAGATGTGGACACCTAAATAAATGGTCTCAAAGTCCAACCAGTTAGAAGGCAGCATTAGTAGAACTAATGTCCCTTGAATGCTGACAACATTGCAGGCAGCCAGCCAAGTGTTTCATCTTCAGTAACATTGAATTCCCTGTCAAGCTGTGCAGTACACACTAGGTTGAACCGCTCAAAATTGCCATTTTTATAAGTCAAAAATGGTTGAGTAACAACAGTATTTTTTGGCTTAAACTAAAAAAAAAGTCATTCCCATTTTACAGATAAGGAACCTAAGCCTCGGAGTTGATAAGTAACCTTAGTCATTTGGCTTGAAAATTATGGTGTTCTGAACCCAAATCTGATAGACTCCACAGGCCATTCTCTGGGGGCTAGAAAGAAGGTGAAGTTCAGGAAAAACCATAAGCAGTTGCACTTTTTGAATTGGTCAACATTTCTTTTAATAACTTATAGTTCTTTACTCTTCCTTTACGGTCATACATAATGCACTTTAGGAAAACTGCAAGTACCATCGTGAAGGACCTCTAAGTACTAAAAGAACCACAAATGTCTGTTTTCAGGTTATCAAATTTTAATAACATTATTTTGTTACAAAGTTATACCTACCCTTTTAAAGAGAATGTTCCAAGAACTTATTATATGATTATAAAATAATAAGGCTCTTCACAGCGTGATGAACAAAAGGAAGTTCCTCCTTGTAGCAACACTCAGCATCTCTTGAAATTTTTTTTTAATCCTAAGCATATAACAATGGT
Source organism: Perodicticus potto (assembly GCA_963574655.1). Lineage (NCBI taxonomy): Eukaryota > Metazoa > Chordata > Mammalia > Primates > Lorisidae > Perodicticus > Perodicticus potto. Next base: position 11,941 of record CAUYRH010160618.1, read on the forward strand.
TCCTCCAGCAAGAGTAAATAAAACACAAAGGAAGCGCAAGTGAGGAACGAAGGGAAACATGACCCAAGATTCATGTGCTATGCATGCGTGGTAATGGTCAGAAAGTTGGGTGATTTCTCAAGTGACCGGGATGAGAATGGCTTTTACAGAGACCCAAGTTGAATCTCTGGGATTTTCTCTTCCTTCTCGTTCTAGTAGATAATTTTTCTCATCTTTTTAATTTTCGGTTTAATCCGAAACACACACACTTGCATGGCACACGATAGAAGCTCAATAAATGTAAAGCAAATGAGTGATACACATCTTTGTATCATTGTATCAGACAATTGGGTAAACATCCACTTCACAGGGATGAAAATAAAGCAGAAGTCAGGCATTTCCTGGCTGCTCACACAGTGTATCTCGCAGTGAAATTTCTGTGATCTGACATTGACTGATAGATAATTTATGAACAGAATAAAAACAGCTTAGGAGTTTGTGAGAGTTTGAATCCACAGCATTAAGAAGGGTGAGCAAGTGAGTAGGTCAAGTTAGAGTTTCTTCATCTGCACACAATGGATGGGAAATTTTGCTATTTCCACGGTACAAACAGCTACTCTCCCAAAATTGGCTCTTTCCAAATGTCACAAGACAAGTTATGACAAAAATGATGTAGGCATATGAAAGGCTATGTCAGAGATTTGAATTTAAAAGAATGGGGTAAAGTAATTATATATGATATTTCTCATGCCCAGCTTTATTTAATTAAGGACCTGGATCAGAATCGAATGCATCCGATACTTCATGACATCTGTGAACCAAGCTTGCTTCTCAGAATATCTTCCCTATGTGGACAGAGATAAGAGTGAGTTAAGTCCAGGTTAGAATTTTCCCGAAGAGAAATTTGCATGAGGAAGTGAAGCAACAGCCATAACTTTCTGAAGGTCATTGTGGCCCAACATTCACATGTTGGAGGTTCTAGCTTATTCTGTCTCCTGGGCTCCATATTTTGCCCTCCTTCCTGACCATTAGTCCTGCTGACCACTGGCAGCGCCAGGCCAATCCCAAGTGCTGTGGAGCCACAGCTACATCCCCACTGCCACCCCTGCACCTACTCATCCTACTTCTTGGTGGCCCCACCTAGGGGTCTGAGTGTGCTTGGGATTCCAGGGCTGACTGATTGCCGGCTCCCCTGATCTCCCAATTTCCTGTCAGGCCCTCCCTTCCCCAAAGAAGAGAACTTACCCCATGGCGTAAATTCTAATTCCCATAATAGACCCCATATTCCAGAACTCATAGTGGCTCTGCTGTTCTGATTGGACCCTAATGAAACTGTTAACAACTTAATTTGTCATCATTTTGTTTTTGAAATTTAACATGTATCCGTGATGTTAAAAATCAAGCAATACAGAAAAGCATCCCTAAAAGCAAAGGAATTACCCCCAAATCATGCTCAGTCTCACTCTCACCAGAAATAGAAGGTTTGGTGCTGATTTTCACAAATATACCTTTGGGGTTCAGAGCATAATTAAGCCGCTCACAGAAAGGAGGAGGAAAAGATTGTAATAGAACTGTTTAAATAATTAAATTTTATATCACTGCCGCCTTGGGTTTTATTAATATGTGTGGATTATCTTTTGGATTAAAAATAGATATATTTCTCATTCCAAATACCTGATTCATAAGTATGTACGTTAAAGAGAATTTTAAGTGGTATTTCCCCTTCATTTTAATTAGGGTCCACATAATAAAACATTTTTGCTCCAATTATAATGAGAACTACACATATCTCCCCTCCTCAATCAAAAGAAGCTGTTAAGAGTCCTTTGTGGCACGTTCCATTTCTAACTTGAGTATCACTGCATTTTTCCCAGAAGAGCAACCTCTTGGGAAAAGAGTCAGGCTACTTTGGGTAAGATGTCATAGCAACAGCTTAAATTGAAAAAGGATAGTAGAAATAGATCTTTTCAAACTTTCCAAACCCGAGACTTATGCTCCATTCTGCTTTTAACTAAGGAAGACCCAAATAGGACAAGAGAAGTTGGAACAGTCCTTTTTTCAAAAGGCACCTGTAAGTTTCCCTCCTGGAAACACACAAGAAAAGTTTTAGCCTTTTGCCCTTTGCCACAGATAGTTCCCAAGACCTTCCCAATCTAGAAATTCTCCCCCATGGACCTCAGCACAGAACAATAAAACTGAGTCGAGCTGTGATTGTTGAACAAGTGGCTGGGTTCACTCACTAGCCCAGGGGCTCCCTCCCATGGACCAGCCTCCCAGGACTGGGGATTCTAGCCTATGCTCAGGCAGAAGTGTCAAAGAACTGCATTCCATGGACTTCTCAAATAGCTGAAAACTCAAATACTGAATCTGCCAAAGTTAAGAGTAATGTATTTGACTTTTAGTTCAAAGTTCAGTTCTACTTCTGACTCATGATCTTGAGCAAACTGCCTAACCTCTCTTTTGTACAGGGTGAAGGTGAAAATGACATAATGTGAGTGAAAATCTTTTGTGAGTTATAAAGTACCATATTGAATGTACTAAATCACAGCAACCCAAGTGACTGATAAGTGATTGTGTTAACTCCAAAGCTTTTTCCAAAATTTCCACCAGTACTCACAGCCTCATGTTCCCACGGCATCCAGGGCCCCATCTCTCTGCTTCCACTGACTTCCATTTTTGTACCAGCTCAGGTTCTCTACTTGATGCCCATGCTCCATGTGTCAAGCCAGATGAGGAATTTGCACCCTATCCTCAACCCTGTTCCCTAACCTCTTGGCCAAAAAAACTTCACACAAGGCTTGTCTTTGTAACAGACTTTACTAAGGTCTTTGAGCAGATAGAGTAGGTGTACATGGCAGGGCCTTCAAATAACTTAAAATTGAGTCTCAGACTCACCTGCTCTGAAAAATCCTTTAGTCATTCCACCATACTGAGTAGAATGTATTCTTCAAACTTTTTTCTGCCCAAGAAGGAAAAGGACACCCAGGCCTCCATTCTCTTTTTTTTTTCCTGCTACACCTTCTCCCTGACAACCGGCCTCCCTGTTGCTTATGTAAAAGCACCATGTTGACTCTGCCCTAACGAGGTGCCATCCACCCAGATGCCTGCCTTTCTTCTTCTCCTCTAGTCTCTGCAGGGGAAAGGGAGTGCTATAGAAGTTTTCTTTCTTTCCTTTTTTTTTTTTTTTTTTTGTAGAGACAGAGTCTCACTTTATTGCCCTCAGTAGAGTGCCGTGGCTTCACACAGCTCACAGCAACCTCCAACTCCTGGGCTTAGGCGATTCTCTGGCCTCAGCCTCCCGAGTAGCTGGGACTATAGGCGCCCGCTACAATGCCCGGCTATTTTTCTGGTATTGCAGTTTGGCCGAGGCAGGGTTTGGACCCGCCACCTTCGGTATATGGGGCCGGTGTCATACTCGATGAGCCACAGGCGCCGCCCGAAATTTTATTTCTTGTAGAATATGCATTATGCCTACTCTAAATGGCAGGATGCAGCCAGAATAGACAAAAATCCCTGCCACTGTGGAACTCATATTTGGGGATAGGGTGGGAGGGAAAAAAAGACCATAAACAAATACATCATTAAAATAAATGTATGTCAGAGTACAATAAGTGGAGAAAGACAAAGCAAGATGAGGTGACAGGAAGAAATGAGAGATGGATAGCTTGCAAATTTAAATTAGTCGGAGAAGGCCTCAGTGAGAAGGGGCCATGTTAGCAAAGACTTGCAATATGCCTGGGAGGAAGTCATGTAATTGAGGGGCAGGGGACTGGAGATGTTGTAGACAGAAGGAAGAGCCTGTGCAAGGGTCCTGTGGCAGTTTGCTATCCCATTTGTAACTTTTCCATATTTGTAAAAGACTTTTTACCTTTTGCTTTGGTTAATTTCAAAAATTCCTTTGGGGTTCTAAAAGCCCTTCAAATTTATCCTTACCTTCTGTTGTATTTCCTATTGATTCTACTTCCTAAATATATCTGAGTCCATTTCTTCCTCTCCATTTGACCTCTCATTGCACTTGCTTGTGCATTCATGATTTCTGCCCTGGACTACAAATGCAGCTTCCTCACTGGAAGAGCCTAGACCTGTTCTACCCCCATCAGAGTGATTTATAATTCAAATCCAAATGCATCATTCTGCTGCATTAAGTATTTCAATACCCCACTCCCTCCAACCTCCACAATCTTCAGAATAAATTTCAACCTCCCTAACATGGCTATAACAAAGATTTTTGGTACCCCCACACATATGCCCCAACACTCACTGTTCTGGGATATGCCCACAGTATCCTATTGCAAGCACCTCCTACTCTTCATTTGAGGGCTTTCTCTTAGCTTTAGGCAACAGGTCGTAAGTGCCAGAAAGTTAATGCTCCCAGGTAGCAGCTCTCAGCCAGTGATAGATGGCAAGTGAAGGATAAATTCCTCCTCTTTATCCCTGGAGGATAGGATGAGTGGGAGGGAATAACTTTGAGATGTAAAGAAAATATTTCTTTAGTTTTAAGTCACCTAGTTTGTTGTCCTTTGTTACAGGAGTCCTAGAAAACTATTACTGTTATCTATTGCTAGGCATAACAAGCTTCCTCAAAAGTTATTGACAAAAACAACTATTTTCTTTATCTCACAACTTTCTGGGTCAGGAATTTGGGCAGGGCTCAGCTGGGCCATTCTTCTGTCCCATGTGGTATACACTGAGATTACTTGGTGGTATTCAACTGATAACTGGGCAAGTGTAAGGTGTCTAAAGCAGCTCTGTTCACGGTCTAGTACTCTGGCAGTATAGCAGAGATGATCCGTGGCCCGAAAAGCCTACCTGTAGCCTTCCCAACATGGCAGATTTAGAGTCATCAGAGTTCTTCCATAGCAGCTCAGGACTCCCAGACAGAGAGCATTTTAAGAGACCTAGGTAGAAGCTACAAAACTTTTGTAACTTAGTCCCAGAAGTCCCAGAATGTCATTTCTGCTTCATTCTCTTGGCTGAGCATGTCACTAGTACAGGCCAGGTTCAAGGGGTCAGGAATAAGACTCCACCTCACAATGGGAGCAATAGTGAAGAGGCCACTGCTAATATACCTCACCTTGTGTCAGGAACTTCTTCTGGGGGACCCAACCTAAGACAATGGCCTACAATAAGAGACTTGAGGATCTGGCTCCTGCCCGCCTGCAGGGTCATCTCACGTCCTCATATTCACCTCTGGTGCCTGACATCAGACACTCCCTGTTTTTTTCCTAATGCTCCATGTTCAGTCTTGCTTCCATGGCTTTATTTAATGTAGTGATTATATAAAGTAAAAAAAAATGTACACAATAGATGCTACACAATACATGTTCATGCTCTTCTCTGCCTAGAATGCCCTTCCTCCAATCCTTGCCCATCAGGCAAGTGAGCTCATCTTCAAAACCTAGACTGGGCTTCCCCGTCTCCACTCCAGCAAGGTTGGTGCTTCTCTTCCTTCTCTTGCCTCAGCAGCTGTCAATGAACTGACAAGTCAACATCTGTTTACTTGTCAGTAAGTTCCTCAAGATAAGGAATTATTCTCTCACCTATCTCTGTATCCTCATGCCTGTTGGTGGATGAATAAATTATCTGTGGCCTTAAGAACCCCAAGGTAAAAATCTAATCAGTTAAGAAAATTGATAAATTTTTACACCAATTATGTTCAGCTATTTTTTGAGGGATTTTCATAACATTAAGCAGCTCAAGGCAGGAGCCACTCACCAAGCTGTCACAGGGATAACAAGGTGTCAAGTGAAAAAATGATCTAATGCAGCTGTTTGATTTAAATGATGGGATAGTATACGTGACTGATTGTCTCTGGACCCTCATTCAATACTCCTTGTTCCCTAATAGGCTTGGTTGATATCTTAATAAAGTTGATCGCTCCTTTTTTTTTGAGACAGAGTCTTACTTTGTTGCCCTCAGTAGAGTGCTGTAGTGTCATAGCTCACAGCAACCTCAAATTCTTGGGCTTAAGTGATTCTCTTGCCTCAGCCTCCCGAGTAGCTGGGACACAGGCACCTACCACAATGCCTGGTCATTTTTAGAGACAGGGTCTCACTCTTGCTCAGGCTGGTCTTGAACCTGTGAGCTCAAGCAATCCACCCCCCTCAGCCTCCCAGAGGATTACAGCCGTGAGCCACCGCACCTGGCCCTTGATCTCTTTCTTGTCCTTTGTCTTGCTCTTATAATATAATGGAAGTCCCAATTGCTCTAAACGGGAGCTTTTGTTCAAAAGCCTTCCACTGGTTATAAACTTACAAAATTTGTCCGTAAAGGACCAGATAATAAATATTCTAGGCTTTGTGGGCCAAGAAGCAAATCCAGGATATTTTATGTAGGCACAAACATACATAACCATTTAAACATTTTTGTTGTTGTTGTTGTTGAGAGAGAGAGTCTCACTTTATCGCCCTCGGTAGAGCGCCGTGGCGTCACACAGCTCACAGCAACCTCCAACTCCTGGTCTTAGGCAATTCTCTTGCCTCAGCCTCCTGAGTAGCTAGGACTACAGGCGCCCCCACAACGCCCGGCTATTTTTCTGTTTTGCAGTTTGGCCGAGGCAGGTTTTGAACCCGCCACCTTCGGTATATGGGGCCGGCGCCCTACTCACTGAGCCTCAGGTGCCACCCCCATTTAAACATTTTTGAGCCAGCAGGCAGTGGACCAGATTCGGATGACTGGCTATGGTTTGCCAACCCCTGGTGTAGTAGATCAAGAGCAAGATTCACAATAAGGAGAGCTGGGCTCTATCCCTTACTCTGTCACTTGTTATCGTGTGGCCTTGAGCACATGAGCTAGAGCAGAGGCCCTAGTGGAGACTCCACCAATAAGGGAGGTTCCACTTCTGAGAGGCTGGAGTATATGTAAGGATCTGTGCTCCAAGGTCAAAGGGAGTTCTAGATCCTTGATACTACTAGAGCAACAAAGGAAAAGGGTTACAGCACTGGACCTCCAGGAAACACACAGTGAACCCAACACCAGATTTAAGGATGCCCTATATTGATTGGGTCAGTGGATAAAGTGAAGAGAATTGTGTGATTCTAGCCAGTGCAGGACAAATGGCTCAATCAGAGGGCCCAGCATAATGTCCATTCTGTGTCAGTGAGTTAACAACTAGCTGGGGCTGAAGCCCCATTATCCAGGAATGCAGTAAACACAAAGGTTCTCTGCCAGAGTCTAGCAACCTGAGGGCATCTACAAATGTATAAAGAGGCTCGGCACCCATAGCTCAGTGGTTAGGGCGCCTGCCACATACACTGGGACTGGCTGGCAGGTTCGAACCCAGCCTGGGCCTCCTAAAAATAACAATGACAATTACAACCAAAAAAGATCTGGGAGGCATTGTGGCAGGTGCCTGTAGTCCCAGCTACTTGGGAGGTTGAGGCAAGAGGATCACTTAAGCCCAAGAGTTTGAGATTGCTGTGAGCTGTGGCACCATGGCACTCTACCAAGGGTGACATAGTGAGATTCTGTCTCAAAAAAAAAAAGTAATGCATGAAAATGTTTCTGGTGACCCAATGACCTCCAGGGAAGGGCATTTGACAGCAACAGTACATGTTTTGCAATTCGTAGAATATACTCACACACTGATGATATGTCCTGACCAATGCCACCAATGCCCCCTTAAGAAACACTGCCAATGAGGCGTGCTGGTGTCCCTGGGCTCTTGAAATGGGGAGGAAAGGACAACCATTAACTCTGATGAGTTAACTCTACTTTCTTCATCTTACAAGAGTCAAGAGATAATTGTATGAAAGTCAGTTGTGACTTGCAAATGTTATAAATAGATCAATTATAGTTATTGCTACAAACATGTCCACAGGTGGCTCCTAAATGTGATGTCCTTTTTAAAAAAATAAATGAGATATAACTTACATGAAGTCAAGTATACAAATCTTACCGTACGTTCAATGACAGATGTATGCACACTTCTATACATACACCTATACATCACCCCTGAAAGTTCCCTTATGCCCCACCCCGGCCATGGATTAGTTTTGTCTGTTCTTAAACTTCATGCAAAGGGAATCATACAGAATGTATTCTTTTGTGTCTGGCTTCTTTCAGTCAACACGATCTTGAGATTTAGCCATGTTGTCGCCTATACCTCTCATTTATCCTTTTTATTGCTGTGTTATAACATGTATCTTTTGGGGGGTGGAAAGGAATTTTTTAATTTTAAATTATAGCAGAAGTGATATAGAATCATTCCACCCTTTCCATGATTTTAGGGCTTTCTCTCTTTACCAGCCTCACTTCCATGCTTGGAGAATATAAAGTCAATTAGCGTTCACCTACACTGGGTTAGGACCAAACCGTCACTCATAAGAAGGGCGAGGGCTTCAAGGGGAAAGGCTTCTGTTAGCTTAACCTTTATTAGTCTACTTATCTGTTCTTCAAATCAAAATTCTGCTTGCCTAGTATTTAACTGTTTTATGTACCTAGAAATCAGAAAGAAATACTACCTCTAAAGTGCAGATAAGCTTCTCAACATGGGAACGTGGTGCTTTAAGACAAAAAGTACACACCCTGCAAACAAGATGTGGGGAACGGAATGGAAAACTCCACTGAGTGCTTTCCTGGCCTCTTGCCATTCTGTGAATACTTAATGGTATATATTTTTTTAAAGCCAACTGTTCTCACATTTAGGCCAATTTTTCTTTTGCTAATATGGTCTCTTCTTGTCCGCAATCCAAAACAGATTGAGAATCGAGAAAGATATATCCTATCCACAGTTTCATTTCACCAATCATCTGTTCATTTTCAACTAACGACAACCGTTTACATGTCTTTAAATATTAATGCTGGTGCCAAAGAACACAAAGTAAATGCAATGTTTGGAGTCCAAATTGATTAAGAATTCCTGCAAAGGTGCAGGCCATGGCAAATTTTCTTCAGTGTGGTGGATTTGGTCTGGTAATGGCCACTGCTGCAGGACCCCAACAAAGAAATGAATGAGCCCACAGGGAACAGTGACTGTCAACAACCTATGCGTTTAGGTAATGGTTAGTCAAGTGCCTGAAATGGTTTAACTATCAATGGTGCCGTGTGTATTAAGCTGAATCTGGATCTCCTTAGAAATTGGAAAGAAACTCAGGGAGAAATGACTATCCACATCCTACCCTGATTATTTATTGTCACTAACATCACTAGGCCTTAATCCACATTACCATTTTCAGCCTTTTTATTTCCCAGTGCTTAGAGTTTATCAGCCATAGTTCCAAGGCTTACCTCAACTTGTTCTTAGATTAACCCGGAAGGTGCTTAAGGAATATATTATTGCCACATTGAGCGGAGAAGAGGTTAAATTAAATCTGCAAGTACAACAGTCACTAAGTGGAGGAAGGCATGCTTCTTACTTTCCTTTGTCCCAGTTCAAACTGAATGCCTCTCTGAGGAATGTATCAGAAAAAGCCCTTTGCAATATTTTATAAAGGCTAACTAAAAGTTAGAGTCCCTACTTTAATATAATGAAATATGAAATCTTGTCCATTCAAGCAGAATAAAGGTGCTGAATTTGCCTCAGTGAATTGACTAAAAATGACCAGATATTACAGTTCATTGTCTGTTTTCCTCCTCCCTCCCCTCTAAAAGGACAGGGATTTTGCTTCTTTCACAGTTATGTCCCTAGAGCCTAGTCCAGGGTCTGATAAATGGTAGGTAGTCTAGAAATCCTTCTTGAGTAAATGAGGGGATAAAGAAATGATAGAAGGAAGGAAGGAAGGAAGGAAGGAAGAAAAGAATTAGGTTTAGACAGGCAAAGTGTGAACCTTGATGTTTAAGAGAGACTGATCATAAATACCACCCCTTTGTTAAATCTTTTTATTTTTCTCTTCATTTCCATTGGTAGTGTTCATCATCTCTATGGAGGCAAGGATAGAGGTGGAAGAGAAGTTGCCATTTTCCTAGGGAAATACCTTTAACAAGCCATGAGAATTACTGCATATTTCATAGGAGGAAGAGACAATAACGTTACTTTGGGTGTGGACACTGGTGGTTGGTTATACCCACTGACTAACAAGTAATTTGATGACTTATAGCATTTGATTTAAATTCACAGATCACAAGATATCAGAGACCTTATCAAGGCTGTGGTTGTTCTACCTCCACAGATGATAAAGGTCTGGGTAATTTGTTCTTCTGAGGGCTCTGCATGAAACCTTTTTTTAAAAAAGACCACATCACCTAAGTTTCTTGTGTATCACAAGACATACCCGAGAAAAGGTAAACTCGATGGTTGATGCTCTTTTTCTTATGTTTAGAGCATGCTAGAAAAATATATCTGCTCATGAATATGCAAAAAAATTATTTAAAGTCTAACTGGCTTGCAAGAAAATTCTTGAATCACCTCTTGGTGTTCTAGGAATTCAATATTTCTCAGTGCAAATATCAAACTCCTACTCAGATGCACCAAATGGAGAGTTGGCTGCTTTCAAAGCATCGATTCACGAAGAAAAAAGCCCACACCCGGGGAAAGATGTACCTTATTCTATGTGATGTTCCAAAAGCCTTTCTCCTTAAAGATTGCTCAAAGTGATGCCAACATAGATAACGCAGCTTTATAGTGAAGAGTGAGCCTAATCCAGATCTACATTACATATTAATGCTCCACAAAATCATAAGGCTCACAGCAAAGAGAGGGAAGAGCAAAAATAGAGAGAAAGAGCTTACAGTCTCTGGAATGAATGAAATGCCACGATGGTGGATAGCATCAGACAGTGTCATCTTAAAATTTTATGTATGTGCCCTTCTTTCTCTTCATAGTCCATGATCTCAAGATAGAGAGCAAATCAGTGGCTTACCAGCGTTTTCTACTAGCAGAAAAATTATAGTAGCCAAGTGTACCTGAAAGCTTTGAAAGCTTATAATTTTCCTGGCCAGTCATTTTTAGGTTCGTTCCTTTTATTACATTAAAAATGAAGACTAATTAAGAGACTTATGGCTACAGCAGGCCAAACTGGACTTTTCTTACGGTTTGCCCTTCATCTCACAGAGTGATGTCATTAAATGTTCAGGCTATAAAATGCTGAGGGTAGCCTGTTTCCACTGTAATACAGGCCACGCAGGAATGCAAAGGAAATACACCACAGAATGTCATAAATCTTTAGAGAGTTACAATAACACCTTCCTACACAGAGGCCAGGCAGAACACAGGCATTTACTTCTCTTTGTAAACAGACTCCATCAAGCCAGAGGGAAGGCAGTCAGGAAGCAAGGGGTGGGGGGGAATGATGACATGAGGGCACCACGTGGCCGCCCCACAGGTGACTTGGTCTGAGGGCCTCTTGATTGGACAGTCATCATTCAAAGGCTTCTCAGAGAGCTGGGAATTGGGTCTGCCAAATTGCGCACCTTCCTGGCAGACTCATGTGGCCACAGGCAGCTCTGGAGTTACAGGGCTGTGTTATATGGCCACTTGATACCTGCTTATGCTTAAGCCAGCTCCAGTGTGCTTTCCTAATGAAGATATATTAAGTCAAACAAGTTTACCTCATTTGTTTCCACAAGCCCTGGGGTTTGAAGAGTTAGGTTAGAGTCTGCTAACCAAGTTTGTTTCATAGAGATGGTTTTCCTGCAGTGAGGTATCCCCGTTGCCTTCTTAAATGAAAATATATTTATTCAAGCCCCTCTGGTTTGATTGTTTTCATAGGTAATATTTGAGTTCTTATCCTTACCCAGACATAACCATTTATGGTGGTTATGGTCATAAAAAAATCCTATTACCAAGCACCCAGTATGTATTCCTAGTACCTGCTCTGTGTAAAACAGGGTTCTAGGTGCTATGAGATAGGCTTGGATCACAAAGCTGTACTCCCTACTCTCAAGAAGACAAGCTAAATACACACAAAAGAGATTAACGAGAGGATGTAAGAGAAAGGCAAAGAAAATACAGCAGTTTAAGAATATAAGGGGAAACAGAGATCAAGAAAAATAGCATGGTTTGGAAAGGGACGATATAAAATTTAAATCATGAAAAATGTAAAATGTAAGGGCAGTAGCCTTCGAGGAAGGGTAAGCAGAGAAATGAGACAAAGAAGTGGGAATGGTTATAAGATCAGTTTGACTAGATAAAAAAGTTTGGTTATGTTCCACTTATGTTAAGGCATTTGAACGTGTTTTCCTAAAACCCATCTTACTGACATATAAAAAGCTATACATATTTAATGTCTACATCTTGACAGGTTTGGGCATAAGTATATACCTGTGAAGCCAAACCACCAAGCTAAAAATATCCTTAAATGTGTTTTTTATAGACAGTAGAGAGATATAGAAGATTCTTAACAAGAGAATTATATCATTTCAGGCTATTTTATCATAAGCAACAGAGAAGGCAACTTGACCTAGCTTGCACACTAAGGGAATTTCTTGACTTACATAATAGAAACGTTCACAGATAGATGCTGGCCTCAGGTTGGGCTTGATCAAGCAGTCCTAATGAGGACTCCAAGGCACTGGTCATCTTCACACACCACATTGTCCCCTCCTTCTCATAACCATCTTCTTCACAGGCAGCTCCTAGCTCTCCTTTTGTGGTGAAAATGGCTGTGGCAACTCCCAATCTCGGATCTTCTCCTCTATGTTTCAGAGGAAGAGTAAGCGTCTTGTGGTAGAAGGAAGAAACTGTGTTTCCCAGAGGTTTCATGTGTCTCCTGTGTCATGATGGATCTGATTGAGCTTCTAGTTTACCTGGTAACCAGTGGAGGAGGTAAGCACAGTCCACCCCCAGAGCAGGAGGTGGGTTAATCCTTCCCAAATCATAGAGCTGCAAACAAAAAAGGGGAGATTTCTTGAAGAAAATTCCCAACTACTATTAGGAAAGGAGAATGGCCCTGGGTGGCCAAAGAGTGACAAATGTCCACTAGAGGGAATAATATGACAAAAGAAGACTTATGTGATAGTCAAGACTAGTTTATCAAGCGCTAAAACTGAAGAAGTGTAAGCTAACTACCTAGTCACTATCAACCTTAAAAAAAACGATGGTGGAGAAAATTAACTCTAAACATGCTGGCTTTACTCAGGAATAGAAATCAGGACTGTCACCAGAACGCATGAAATAGCAAGCCACCAGTGTATTTGGTGAAGGAAGGATAGGGGAGCTTTTATTAACAAAAAGAGATTTACATAAGCCACTTAGGAATGGAGTTTATTGGTTCTGGAGGTTCAAAGCTGGAGTTGTTAGTTCATTGGTAGAGATGCCTTTCCAAGTCAAGGGTTCTCCTGAGAACATCTCCCTGGGATTACTGTGGTTCTAAGGAATGTCTGGTGATAAACCTTATCAAAGCTAGAGATTTGTGAAGGTTTTTTAGAAAGTCCTTAGAAATAGTTCTTATCTCAGATACGTAAGCATGAGCCTCCTCACCTTTGGGCCTTCCCAACCCTATTTTGTCTGGCTCTGGCAAAAGTGTCTTTATTCTTGTACCTGCAACTTTCATGTCAGCCACCTCATCAACCTCCACCTGGCCCTGTGTGCACATCTTTCCCTTGGTAATTCAGAAAGTCTTAGAAAAGCATCACATTGCTCCACATAGACATAGAGTGGTTTCTCAAACATAAATAATTTTGGAATTTTTATTTGGAAATAAAGGAATTCTATTTCTAGAAATGCTAGCATTTTTTGGAAATCATATCCACATGTTGCAAGTTTCTTCTGTACTTGCACCACAAGAGAGAAGGCAGTAGACATTCAGAATTCATGAGAAAAGTGTGATCTACCTGGGAGAAGTCTGTCCTGGTGTGTGTTTCTTTTTAAAAAATTGTTAGACTTGACCTTTGGTCCCCACAAAAGCAAATTTTGACATTGACTTCAATGGGAAGAAGGAAGCCACATTTTTAATAGAAAGGCCTTTGTCTGGGAAAGGTAGGATGGGAGTTGGGAGTGGGACTCCAGTTGCTGCAGGACGGAACCTGTTTGTGAACTTCAAAGCTTTCTGGGCACAAATTAAGAGGACACCCATCAGGCTTTGCCAGCTGTTTTTCTTTCTTCAATAAAGTCGAAACTTTCATTATCACCATAGTCCAGTGTGTCTATGTGGCTTAGTTTCTGGGTGTGGGAGAGAGAGAGACAGGTATTCTCCACCTGGCTTCAGATGTCAGAGGCTCACACTCACTGACTTTCTCCCTCCCCTTATTTCTTTACCCCTGGGCCACCACCTTTGTAAATTAATGATGAGAGAGGTTGGCTGAAGGAAAAAATCAGCAAATTCAAGAAAAAAGATCTCTGACAATGATCGGAGACCTGTCCCCTATGTGTATATCTGAGCTGGACATAATTCTCTAATCCTAAAATGGACTCGTTTATGCTTCGAAGATTTTTAATTCATATGACTAGGTTGAGCCATTGACCTCTTGTTTGGGAAGGAAAATTCAAGTTCAAGTCAGGAAGAAAAACAGAGAGCAAAGCAGATCTTCCACTCCCAGACACGATTATTTGTACTCAGCTAACAGCTGGACCAAGAGAGATTTTACTCTTAGTCCTCTCTGGCAGTGTATTTAAAATGAGTACATTGATTTGTTGCTAAAACCAAAATCTCTGGGTTAAAAAAAAATCACTCCATATCAGTCTATCTTCCTTGTGCAGATGGGGGCACACCTTTCTCAAATGCAGCAGCTGACAAATGAGCCATTGAAGATAATATTGCATGTTTGAAAAGATTTAATACAGATGGAAAGGGAAATGAAATGAAAAATGGTAAATGACTTAATGCCAAATAAACAAGCCCTAGCTACTGAGAGGCAGATAGCAGGAACCTAGGAGGCTGAGCGGACTGGGATGGGTCTGCAAGGGGACAAGATACATTTCTCCACATGTAACTGGTACTTAGTAATAATGTCCTTAGAATTTAAAGCTAATGGGTGCTTTTTACCCTACTCATGGCATTAAGAAAATGATCTTGGACTTATTTTCTTCCCTGTCTCCTCCTCACAGCCTCCTCGTTCCCTCTTTTAAAATACCACTTTCTGGTACGTGTAGTCCCAGCTACTCAGGGAGCTACGCTAGGAAGATGACCCAAGCCCAAAAGTTTGAGGTTGCTGTGAGCCATGATGTCATGGCACTCTACTCAGGGCAACAGAGACTGTGTCTCAAAATAAAATAAAATGAAATAAAATGAAACAAGAATTTCTTTGCTTAGTACTTTAAATTTTTCAAGTAGTTTCTATGACCTTTAACACACAAAATAAGTGTAAACAATTCTAACTCAATTTTGTGAAAGCTCATCAAACAATACTTAGAATGTTGGCTGCTTTTGCCCAGAGACTACGACCACATCTTTGTATCACGATAGCACCATCTTTTTATAGATTTTTTAAAATCAAATTCATCTATGCACACAACAGCAAGTCAGGCTCAGCAGAGCTTGATGAAATCAACAGTCGCCTCCTTCCCACTCCCAGGTCCAGTCATTAAAAACAAAACCCCAAACCCGCCATAAACTGCTGTTCATAGCCTTTCTGCTGGCCTCCAACACATCTCTGTATGTTATTTCCCGATATCTTAGCTGAACTTTAGATTATTTACCAATTCTGATAGGAAAATGGTGTTTTAGTTTAAATTACTTTTGTCTATCCCATCACATCCTTCCACTTCTCCCAGTGCTTGGTAGTTAGGTGATAATTATCATCAGTAGCTACTGGTTCTCTTTGTAGCTACGAGTAATGTAATGTACACGGTGTCCCAAAGGTCCTCCCTACAGTCACCATTCACAGGGAAAATGGGAAATTGTAGCTATGCGTACCTTTGAGTATGAAATATTTATCACAAAATTTTACAAAGAGGTGGCCAACATGTAGAGGCTATTTTGTAAATATTTTATAAAATTTTGTAATGAATATTTTGCAAATAAAGGTACATTTAGCAACAATTTCCCCTTTTCCCCATGTATGGCGACTTCAGGGGTGACCTTTGGGACACCCTACGCTGTACATTACATGACCAAGCTGCTGTCTAAAAGTTTCTGCAAGTTAAATCCAATAGCCAGACACTGTGCAATGACTCTGTTACTCTCAGTTACTGAGTAAAACCAAAGGGATGCCAGACAGATGTATTCTTCTCCAAATTCAACCGGTTTACCAATCACCACCTTCAGAGGCAACCACTTGATGAGGAGCTAGAATACCACCCAGGAATATTAGAGCATATCCTACTCATTTCCTCTGCCAGAACGTTTAGGATGAACCTCTAAATCTTGTCACTTCAATCATTGTATTTAAATAAATTAGCACCATTTCATCTGTAAAGCAAGTTGTTTCTGAACAGCTTTTTTTCTTTTTTTGGTGCAGAGAACAAAGGGTGGAACAAAGGCACAGAGCCCTATGGTAATTAAATGCCCCATTTTGACTATGAATGGTTTACAAGGGTATTAATCAACATTCATGGTGTTACTGAACAATTTTCTAAGCATAAAGGCCTCAAACACACCTATTTATAGTCATGGAGATCTAAATATGACTAGGTTCCATAGGAAAATAAATCTGCTTTTTGAAAGAACAGCTGAAAAACTTCCATTGCAACTGGACATTTTTTGATAATTGATTGCAAAAAGACTTCATATCTTATAGTTTAAAATAAATGCAGTAGTATAGAACCAGTAAAATTTTTCTAAGTAGCTACTAACATGACCAACTGTCGCAGTTTGCCTGAAACTTTCCCAGTTTTAGCACTCCAAGTCTTGCATCCTGGGAAATGCCTCAGTCCTGGCCAACCAAGATGATCAGTCACCCTACATCTAATAACACCAATGACAGTGATATCATTTGTCCTCATTGTGGCCAGGTGCTAAACTGAGCAATTTAGATAATTTTTGCAAATTTAATCTTCACAATAACCATCCAGTGTAGGTATTATTATTCCCATTTTAGAGATGGGAAAACTACAGCTTGACCAAGTTAAATAACTTTTCAAACCAATAAGTGGCTGAACTAAGATTTGAACACAAGTTATCTGATTCCATACCTTCTCCTATATCCAGACAAACTCCACTGCATTTTGGATTAAAGTTGTCAGGTAAAAGGCAGGGTACCCAGTTAAATTTGAATCTTGGATAAGTAATGACTAATTTTTAGTGTATACTCCAAATAGTGCATAGGACAGGCTGATACTAAAATATTATTCTTTATGTATCTGAACTTCAAATTTCATTGGACACCTTATATTTTTATTTGTTAAATCTGACAGCCCTACTTTGGAGCAATCACCTTTTTCCAATGAAAAGAAAGTGTACTGATGTTTTATGTGATCCAGTGTACTCACGGGCTGGTGAGCTCCAAGGAAATTCAAGTTTTAAAGGAAGCCAAATAAAAGCAAAAATGTTTCCACATGTTGCTTTGTTTGAGCAATCTGGATGACCTAAAATGCCTCTTTCTGTGATAGACTCCTAAGTATGATGTATTTGGGTATGAAAATAAAATGCAAGTAGGAAACATTTACTCATTCATTTATTCTCTAGGTACTGAGTGCTAACTATGTGTCAAGCACTAATACAAGTATTTTGTTACAGGCAAACAAAACAAAGTCCTAGCCCTCACTGAGCTTACATTCTCTAGGGGGAAGATTGGCAATAAATAAACCATAGACAGGCATTGTGGCGGGTGCCTGTAGTTTCAGCTACTTGGGAGGATGAGGCAAGAAGGTCACCTGAGCCCAAAAGTTTGAGGTTGCTGTGAGCTTTGACACTATGGCACTCTACCAAGGGCACCAGAATGAGACTATCTCAAAAAATCAATAAATAAATAGATAAACCAGCAAGTAATATCTGGTAGTGAGAAAGCGACGAAAGAGAATATAGCAGGGTAAGGACTAAAACTAAGAAAGATGTTATTTGAGATAAGTATAGTCAACAAAGATATTTGGTGAGAAACAAAATCCTGAAAGAAGTAAAGAGAGCAAGTCACATGTGTCTGCAAAGAAACGTTCTAGGCAGAGGGAACAGCAAATAGAAAAAGCCAGAGATGGGAAGGCATTTGCCATGTCATGGTCACAGTATAAAAACTGAAGTCTAATAAGTAAATCGCAGTGTCAGAGGTAATGAGACCAGAGGGAGGGGCAGGGTTGGGTCACTTACGGCCCGTTGGCCATGTTAGAACCTTGGGTTGTATTCTAAGAGTGATGGGAAGCCACTGAGAGCAGGGCCGTGAATGATCAGACTCAGGCTTCACAGGCTCACTCCAGTGCGGTGGAAATGGAGATGATATTGCAAAGGTTGAGGGGAGACGATGGTCTGAATGAATACCAATGCTGGAGAGAAGTGGGGTGTTGCATTTGAAATATGTTCAGATGGTGAAGCCCAGGTAAAAGTGCCATTTAAAATCACCACAGGTGATTCAAGAGTATCTCTGAGATTAAGGAGCACCACTGCTTTAAATCACGGTTGGTGACATGGACCAGTTCAGTGATTCTCAATCTTGACCGCACTTTTTTTATTTTAATGGAAGAAAATGAATATTTTTATTAACTATTATTCTGCAAGCATACATCCAAGCTGATCCACTCAGAATACTTCCTCTGGTGAGAAATGAATCATATATTCGATTGCGCTGTCAGCACAACTGTGCTGCACTTTGTAACTACACAGGGGACTTTAAAATTTTTTTTTATGCTTTGGTCCCACACTCAGAACTTGCAGGAGTGCAACCTGGGCATCAGGATTTTTTAAATCCCTTTAGGTTTTTAAATCTCTTTTAAATCTCTTCTGTGCAGCCAAGTTGACAACGCCTGACGTCGAGAATACTGGGAACCCTGGTGTGTGAGGTAGACAACCTTTCAGGACACGGGGCAGGAAAGGAACTTGAGTAGGTAAGAGGAGGTCTAAGGATTCACTGGCAATGCTTTGCTTTTCAAGCAAGTTTCCATTGAGAAGATTTAAAGGTGCCCATAATCACGTATGTTCCAAATATCCCTGGTGCTGATGTGGAGTGGTGTCTGCGTGAGGGAGTGCATGCTTCTCCGTGGCTTTCTTCTTCCCTGCCCATGTGCTCTCAGAGTGGAGCTGGTCATCATTCTAAAGCCAGGCCCCCAAAGCCTGCTACAGTCATAGTCATGAGCTGACTTTCAAGCGTCATCTCCCTCCCCAATTTTTGCCTCTCCCAACTCTATTTCCAGGGGGCATCAAGGTCTTAGAGATCGCAGGGTAAGTTGGGAGGCGTCCAGACAGAGCTTTTCTTTTGTTCCCTTCCTGGGAAGGCATCTGGCAACCATTCTCTGGTGCTTTCAGGAGCAGGCCTGAAATTCCCTTTCCATTGATGGGAAAACGCAAGCAAAAAATCAAAGTAATAATCAATGTCACTTAGTGAATTAGCAATGGAGACAGGAACAGAATCCAGACTTTCTAACTCGGCGATCCCTTGCTTTTAAGTCTAAATGGCTCTTTTCATTTTAATCCAGCTGTGCTGCGTTAATAAGGCTTTGACGAGATCCAGCTCTGTGGATCTAACTTTGTAGAGTTAACATATTTGATATTTACCTCCGCTATTTGTTGTCTGTTTAATAAGTTTTGTTTGTCATCCCAGATGCACATTATTTGACTGTGTATAATCACATACAATTGTTTACGCCATTTACTGTTTGCTTTCAAGTCTTGCCAAGAAGGACTTGGTGTAAACTAGCTGTCTGCAGCAGCCACACTAAGTTAAGCTTTTAAAAGGGTCTAATTGGGCCTGTATAAATAAACACAATGATATGGAAAATAACTTCATATACATTTAACTACCCTGCTGGCCAGCAAATATGCAGACCTTCTATCTTATGGAATAGACAGGACTAAATCTTACTCAAGACAGTGCAGTCCATGTAAAGATTACAGAGAGCTATTTATGTATTAATTTAGAGCCCCATCTAGCCCACTTCATCACACACACACACACACACACAGGAAAAATCCTTTCATTGGCAATAAATTTTAATCATGTGCTTAGCAAAGCTTCACTCTGGCTTTTATTTTCAGAGAAAATGGTTGGTGAAGGAAATTTCATATGCATATCTGCTCATTAGAAGGCCAATGGGCGGGTCATGATGGCTGCATGGAGGCCACCGATTATTTGATCATCTTTTAAACTAACAAAGGAGGCAGCAAAAATTCACCCACGAGCCACTCAGGCATATGAATGAAACTTGAACAGTATCTGTAAATGAAGCAGCATCTTTATGAAAATGTTCAGCTTGGCCCCTTATTGTCAGAGGATTCAGCATTTGTCTGTTTTCCGTGGGAGTTGCAGGGATTCTGTGGCACAGTCTTCATGTATGAGAAAAATACTGTATGATGTAGGAGTTTTTGGACTGGCAGAGAAGTAGTGATCAGTTGGATAAAAAGTAAGTTGTAAGCCGGGCCCACTGGTGGCTGTAGTCCCAGCTATTTGGGAGTCTGAGGCAGGAGGATCCCTTGAGCTCAGGAGTTCATGGACAACCTGGGCAACTAGCCATTCTCCCATCTTTAAAAAGAAAAAGTGAATTTTTCATTTTTTCAATACATGTTCACTGAATCATTGCTGTGTATCAATCACTCTGCTAACTGTCACAGGCCAGGGTAGGAGATTTGCAAAACTATGCGAGGTCTAGGCTTTGCTCTTGAATATGATGTTCTTCCTTATGCTTTTGTTTATGCTGATCCATCCAGTGAAAGGCCCTCTACTGCCTACCTCAGAATAGAATGCATATCCTTCAGAAGTATTTTCATTGTTAGTTCTACCTTAACCCTTATTTATGGCTAATCCCTTCTGCTTTGAATTCCATATACTTATTTGCAAACCTGCTTTGCCCACAATGCCTTGAAGGCCAAGAGCAGAGTTTGTTGGTCTTTGTACCCTGTGCTTAGTACGTATTCAATAAACATCTGTTGGATCCATGAATGAATGAATGAACAATATTAATAACTCTTTGGAAAATGACAAGTTATTTTTTAAATTTTTTTTTTTATCTAGAGACTGAGTCTCACTGTATCGCCCTCTGAAGAGTGCTGTGGCGTCACACAGCTCACAGCTACCTCCAACTCCTGGGCTTAGGCAATCCTCTTGCCTCAGCCTCCTGAGTAGCTGGGACTACAGGCACCCGCCACAACGCCCAGCGATTTTTCTGTTTTGCAGTTTGGCCGAGGCCGGGTTTGAACCCGCCACTTTCGGTATATGGGGCCAGCGCCCCCTCTCTATGAGCCACAGGCGTGACCCGACAAGTTATTTTAATACCCTAGTGGGTTGTTTGAATTTACCTCCATGAAATGCAACTAGAATGGTGTTTAAACTTATTAACATGATTTAATCAATCTAGAAACATTTGTGTTGGCTAAAGTCTTGTGAGATCATTTCTGTTTCATCCAGCAAATTTTATTTTAAATGCTCTTTTTTGGAATTATTATTGATTTTGGAGTGTATGTGTTGAGAGTATTATGGTTAAGTTTAAAAGAAAGTGGCCTTGTATGTCAGAAATAGATACTAAAATATTTAGAGATGAAATTATATGATGTCTGAAGTTTGCCTCAACATAACCAGGGACAGTTAAGAAGTAGGACTATAGAGGAAACAACACTGACCATAAGTTGGTTGTTGTTGAAGCTGGGTGATAAACACATAAAGGTTCATTCAACTATTCCCTCTACCTTTGCACATGTTTAAAATTTTCCATAATACTAAACATTTTATTTACATTGACAGAGGAGGATAATAGAGTGAACAATAAATATAAAACTACAGCCCTAAATTTCTCCTGCTCAAGAATGCTCACAACACTACACGTTTCGGATTAAGTAAAAGTAATAGAAATGTGCATTTGCTCCATTTCTGAACGCTCTACTTTTTGGGGGGGGCATCATGATAGACCATAGCAACCTCCAACTCACAGACTTAAGTGATCCTCCAACCTCAGCCTCCCGAATAGCAGAGAATACTGATGCAGACCACTACAACTAGCTAATTTTTTTTTCTATTTTAAGTAGTTGACAGGGTCTCACTCTTGCTCAGACTGGCCTCAAACTTCTGACCTCAACAATCGTTTGACTCAAATTCCCAGAATGCTGGGATTAGAGGCGTGAGCCACTGCCTTTTTTCCCAGCCTGATTGCTGTATTTCTTAGCCTTTAGAAATTATTTGTTATCTTCCTGGGGGCCTATATTCATTTTCCAGGATTGCAACTTGACCACTTACTAGTATAAATCCTTGCTATAATTGTTCATGACAGACTCAGAGAACTGGCGTGGATGAAAAAAAGGAACTTTTAATGGGGATCTCACTGTACAAATATCTTGAGATCAGTATTGGGCTTCCTCTGTCTAGAATGGGTAAATGAAAACACTTCCACCTTCCATCCCCCATTATGTTCCATTCAAGCAATTTTTATGAGTCCTACTATTTCTTGGGTATGGTTATTGGGTAAAATATAGGCTGCCAAACTAAATTTGAATTTCGGAAAAACAACATCTACTTTTTCTAGTCTAAGTATGTCTCAAATATTGCATGAGACATAGTTATTTTTATTTGCTTAATCTGGCAACCCTATTCATGGGGCTATGTGGTATTTAAAATTCCAACAGTTCAATTAGTTGATTAATCAAAGGACAATTTCCCATATTTGGTTGATTCAATCATCTTGGAAAGCCTCTTTCAGCTTTGTTCTTCACCAGACCATTGAAGTAAAAAAAGACAAAACTTTATTTTTCTTAAATAAAACCACATCAAATTCTGATTTGAATACCTATAATTTCAAATCTAATAATTTTTTCTTTTCAGCAAAATAACGTAGACATTGTTAAAATAAAATCAAATAATACTGAAAGGCAGACAATGAAAAACAGCTGGCTTCTGCCATACCCTCTCCTGATGCCTAGATCCACTGACTACTTAGAGCCAGGTAGTAAGTACAGGCTACTTCCTTCGGTGGTAGCTATGTATCACTAGAAATAATAATTTCTTGATTTACTAGTTTTTGGCATTTTATATTGAGTTTCTTTTGATAGATGGAGATTTAAAGCTTATTGTACGTGCGATGATACTGATGGGTCTATTCCAATCTACTAGTCAATGTATATGTATCTAAACCTATATTTCCTCAGTTATAATGGTTCTTGTATAGATCTTTTAACTTTTCTTATTTTCTCTTTCTTGCTTTACAACTTTCAGTGAAGTTAGTAATCAAGTGTTTGAGTCATTATGACCATATATAACATAGACTCACTGCAGAGTCAAGTCATGTATTACAACCACATTTCCTATCTGTTGTGAATTCCTATAATTTCATCTTGCCTCATCTTGCATTTTGAATATAAATTGGACCTTCTCAAACCAGAAGCAGCCTTCAAGAAAGAGCTTAGTCCTGTACTGCAGAAATTATTCCAAAAAATTGAGGAGGAAGGA